>JAJHUR010139207.1:57377-199278 GCA_027495735.1 Lutjanus campechanus
TTGCGAACGATGAGGAAATAAGATTTGATGAGGCGCTCGATGACCTCACAGTCCCGTTGCTCACGTGATGACAGCTTCCTGGCAACTGGCACAGGCTTGAGGGAAAGAGGAGATGATATAATCAATCGTTCACTGAAAAATACTGTAGTGTTCATAATGGGGCTGATAGGTTAGTCAGTTTAGTTACCACATCCAGAAGGTTGACTGCCCCTTTAAGGGGGCTCCCAGGTCCGGAGCCGGGGGCTTCCTCCCCTTTCTTCAGCATCCCTCTCCAGTTCCCTGTGCCGTCCTGCTCACCCTGGGGCCCGGCTGCTGGGGCCTGAGGAACCAGGATCACAAGAAAAATGAAGAACTGTCATCGCACCACCCAGACCACCGTATTATTAGCACAGCAACCTTCACTTGTCATTAGGGTTCACAGGGAGAGGATGGTTAGGATGTGTAGCATAATAACCTTGACTGGTTCATATGCAACAGTGCAAACACATTTCAAACAGGCATGTACACAAAAAGAGATTATAGAAACTTCAAGCTAAACAGTCAAAACTGAGTATTCAGCCACTGACAGGATTAAATGTCTTTGCTTTAGGGATGGACAGACACCTCCACTGCTCTTAGAGAAAGGAAGTGAACTATTAAAGCAGCAGTTTAAGAAAAAACATGAGAGGCAACACAGTTAAACAAAAAATAAGATTGCTCTCGCTGTCTTCCGCCAGCACAAAGTGGTGCACAGTGCAGCTGTGCTTGCCATTTCCTAACCAATGCAGCCGTCATTTTCTTGCCCATGTTGCACCCATGGGTGTGTTGGTCTTAAAATGAGGTGTGGTGAGGCACATTACTATTCTGAGGCAGCAGGAAGCAATTGCGCCACTGACAAACAAAGATCGATCAACGCTATGCGCATTTACACACGGTACAGCAGCTATAATTTTAGTGATTGTTTAAATCCGACAGGATCAAATTCTTCTACACTTCCAGAAGGTCTCACATACAGTCATAGTTCATATAGTTAAATTGCTTGGTGTAAAACAGAAGTCAGTGCTGTATGTAATTTCCTGTTTCCTGTGAGCTTATAACTCCAGTTTTTCAGTTTGCTGCTTAAACATTAACAGTATTTAAAGCAGTGACATTACTGCAGGCGCCGAAATGTTGAAAATGACTGAAAGCAGCTTCTCTTATCAATAAATCATCTTTTAATTTATGTTGAGTGTGTTGTATTGATGATTTACTTTAGTGATTAGAGGCTGCTTTCACTCATTAATGCAGTAAAGTTTCCATGTGTGCAGTAAAGTCATAGCAAGTCATGCTGCTGTGCCTTGAGTGTTAATGCACACAGTGTCTCTCTAAATGTAGAGCCTCTTCACCATATTTCATCCACCTGCAACCCATCAGTTATTAATCATAATGTATGACAGTGCAGATTAAACGTGCCTCCATCCCTACAAGTGGCTCAGTCTTTCAGCTTCCCCGTTTGTTTCTCCAACTTGCCAAAACTGTCATTTAAATAGCTACGCAACACAGGCAGGCACACCTGGCTCTTACAGCGAATCGGAAATGACAATCTGATTGGTTTACTTCATGTTATGCCCAAAACACACCTATGATTAATTAAGAGACTTAATTAGGAGTCTACAGCCATACTAATGGCTCTGCGAAACTGTACTTCACAGTGGTGCTTTGAGCTAAATGCTAACATGCTGATGTAAAGCAAACATCTTGTTTACCCTATTGGCTATGTTACCATACTAAATTAGCTAATTAGCATTAAATACAGAGTGCAGCTGAGGCTGATGGGAACATTATTAGTTTTGCAGGTATTTGGTCATAAACCAAACAACTGGACAAATTAAAATTTATAATTGATGATGGTGCTAGTTGAAAAGATAGGTGATTACGATTCACCTGGAGGGGAACATGAATATCTATTAAATTCTATGATAAACCATCCAATTGTTGTTGAGACAGGTCCCAAAAAACAAAATGTGTGCTAGAGGAAAAACTCTAGGAAACTTATGAAAAGAGGCCCTGAATAGTTATTAAATAACCCATATTCTTAAAAAAAATGCACTGAAAGACCAAACAGGCTTGAGTAGAAGGTGCACAGTGGTAGAATTTCCACTATCACACATTTCCTACAAACTAAGTACAAAAGAAACAAGGCAACCAAAGAGTTAAGAAGTTGGAAAACAGAGGGAAAGGAAAGCATTTTCCATTAGACAGGTGGACCAACTTTGGGGAAACAGACTCTGCAGAAAACACAACGGTTGTTAGTGCAAGTCCACACAGGCTGAGGGAGAGCGCAACAAGAGCATGGCATCAGCAGACAAAGATCAGAGTGCATGCCAGCAGCCCATGCTCATCCATCCATCCATCCATACATCCATGCTCCACCACAGCCAGCCCCGCACAGAGCCAGCGAGCTGCGTACGTGCCCACCTTGGCACCGTCCATGTCTGCTCCAGACGCAGGGGGCTCGCCAGAAACCACAGTTGGGCCAGCCGGGCCTTTGCCAACAGACTAGCAGGAATATGAGAGCAGGAACAGAGAGAAAGAGAGGAAAAAAAAGCACTGAGAAGAAATATGGAAAGACAGAGGAGAGGAGGCTTGGCAGTCAGGAGTCATTTGAGGGGAGGAGAGGAGGCTTTCTGAGGAGGAGAGCGGAGGAGATGTGGGATAAAATTCCTGGATGGAAACTATCCGAGGCATTTGGTTCACAGATCCTCATCCTGTAGTGCTACGAGTGATTAACACCACACAAGTCCCCTCTATACTCGGGACGCCGCAGACTGCAACCAAATATTAGAACAGAGGGCTGCTGTTATTATATTTATTATAATATAGATTATATTTACCTTATCCCTGGGCACTGCAGCCGGCAGCTCTCTCATCCTGTTTCTCCTCTGCTCCTGCAAATACACAAGTTGGCACCAATGACGGTTCTGGCAAAATTACAAAAACTTCAACACATCTGAGGAAAGTACCTAAGATAATTTACTGAAAAACACATAATGAGAGAATATTTCCTGAATCTTAAAGCTGTGTGCAGATAAATTTATGAAATATTTACCAAATATTCCTAAATCAGATTACCTAAAATAGAATCTTTTTCTAGGGAAGCAAAGAAAGGCTGTAATAACTTCAATCTTATGAGAAACTGAATACCTAATAGTGAAATTTAATCACTACAGAAACTTGTAGAAATTTGAATTCCCACCATTATAATATTTTATTATTTGAAGTTATGTGGTTTAAATTCTAAAAATCCAAAAGGTCCAATAATTATTAAAAAACAACTGTTGCTAAAGTTGCTAAAATTAGATTATTGCTGGATAATTAGTGATGCTCAGACATGAACATATTATATGAAAAATTCAAATTTTAACATTCAGGCTACAAAGAATAATGAATCGAATGTAACATCCTATCAGGTTACATTCTGTCAGTCACATGATCCAAGTTCAAGTTTCCAGCATACTGTACTAATCCCTCTGGGGTACACAAACGGGCCTGAAATATACACACATGCACAAAAGGACCTCGACCCATGCATGCATGGGGAGATGGGAGCTGCCACTTAGTCAGGCACCCCAGCCAGTTAGGGGTTTGGCAGTGCCCAGGAGGTGAACTGGAACCTTTCCTCAGATACCAGTTCACTCTCTGTACTGACTGGTCTGTGCTGGACTTCAACAGGTCACGCTTCCGTCCCTGTGGACTGAGCTACTGCCGCCCCAAATCAGGGGAGAGCATTTGGGGAATTTGCACCAAGAGTGCAACCACCTCCTTGGACATGGTATCTCCCCTCCCAGGTTAAGAGAAGTTTGAATTCTTGAATTTTAGTGTCTGAACTTCACTAAATCTGGTTTGTCCACATTAATTTAAAATAAAACAGCTTTTTGAAATTGCAAAACTTAAAATTATGTTCAGTTTTCAGTTAGTATTAGAATTTAAATCACACTCTGTTGCTTATTAGATTCAAAATATTGCAGCTTTTGTTTGTTCCCATACATTTTGGTTGAATGTCATTTAAAGGTGAAACATGTAACACTCTCGCATTCAGAAATGAGCACTGCAGTTTAAACAGCAAATTGGAGTCATAGATGGTATATTAAAGAGGCTGAAGCAACTTGTTCTGATTATATTTTGATAGTGACAAGAGACAAAGATTCCATAACATATTTCTTTTAGTACAGATTTCTCCTTTAATACTTTTTTATAAAACCTTTTTATAAACAAATCAATATATGATCCCCGGCCTGCAAATAAGCAATATCAAGTTTTCACCTCTTCTCTCTTTATTCTGCCTGAAAAACAAAGCATGAGTTGCTGTGAGTACAGACCTCTATATTGTTATTCAAGACCCCGCAGGCATCTGCAAAGTCTGGATGTTTGGTGTTGATGTAGGCCAGCTCTATGGCAACCAAGTTATGCACCTATGACAAGAGAAAAACTTTTCAATTCTCAATAAACACTTATCAGACACACATATCAGTAAAATATGATGACTACAGATGAGGACAGCGTGAATTCAAAAAGAGATGAATGTGATGGTACCATCTCGTTGGTGATGGGCAGCCTCTTCCTCAGGAGGGAGGTGACGACCTCCACGATGGCCTCGTGCAGCTTAGGGAATCTCTGCAGCTCCTGCGGGGCAAAAAATTCTGAATATGAAAGTCTGCATGCAAGGGAAAAAGATAAATAAAGGCGACCTCTTCTTCAACAGATCTGATTACTTGTGTGCTGTAGTTGCTGCAGTGCTGGATGATCCTCTGCATCTCCTCGTGGACTAACTCAACGCAGCGCAAACTGGGCTCCTCCAGGCGCTTCACCTGCTTCTTCACCAACAGCTCGAAGGAGACCTCAGGCACAAACAGCGACGGACGTGGGCCCTGGTGGAGGTGGAGGAGGAGGAGAGAGCTGAAGGTTAGCAGTTACTACCCAGAGCAAACAAAAGCAACAGACTGTGTCTCACAAACAAAAAGGATAACACTGTATTCCAAGAGGTGTGCATCAGACTGTCATTACATAGTCATAATCATGTTATGACACCTGTCATTAACATGAAAGAGTCTCTATGAATGTTTATGACTGTTGTCATTAAGTGTCATTTGGTCAATCATGTAATTTTTAATGCAAAGTTGACATTGTTTGAGATGTCTTTGTTATAACAACTTAATATAAATCAATCCAACGTCTTTGTTAAGACAACTTGACATTAACCAAGACAACGTAACCTGTCAATGTCTTTGCTATGACAACTGGAAATGATCAAACCTAGCTTATGTTAGCGTTATGCTTTAACATTACATTACATTTTCATGACACTTGTCATGAACACAAATGAGTCTTCATGAATGTTTGACTGTTTTCATCAAGTATCATTCAATTATGTCATCATTAATTCAAAGTTGACATTGTTAGAGATGTCTTTTTTTATGACAACTTGACAGTAATCAAGTCCATAATGTCATTGTTATGACAACTTGACATTAGCCAAACTACATAACCTGTCAATGTCATTGTTTTGACAAGTTGACATTATCCACTTTAAAGAACTGTGTAGCTGTATGTTCTAATATTACATTTAATTGTCATACGTGGTTGACTTTGACACTGGCTGTTATACGACCATTATAAGTGTGTCATTAATATTCTCCTTGACCTCAAGTAAAGTTGTTTTTTTGGACTTATCATAAAGATGTCATTAAGTTACATTACTCAGTAAGATATTACTGTAATATTATCACTTTACCCAGTAATAAGTAATGGAATTACTATTTCCAAAACAGTAATTAAATTACAGTTACTAATCACTTATGATAAGTCCAAAATGTACCACTTTACTTGAGGTCAAGAAAAATATTCACAACATACTTATAATTGTCTTATGACTGCCAGTGAAAACCAAACATATATGACAGTTTAATGTAATATTAAAACATAAAACTTAACAGTTCTTTAAACTGGATAATGTCAAGTTGTCATAACAATGACATTGACAGGCTATGTTGTCTTGTTTAATGCCTTGTTTAATAACACTCAGTGGAAACAGCTGTAAACATTCATAAATTCATACTCCCATGACAGATGATACGACATGTTTATGACAGTCTTGTGCATACCGCTTCAAATAAAGTGTTAACACAAAAAGTCATGTTTGCATTGTTCTCCTCAGTGAACTAACGAGGACAGGACAAACTCCAGTGCCTGTAATGATGGCACATTTATGAGATAATGAAGCAGCCACTCACGGTTGCGTTCCTTATGGCAGTTAGGATGTCTATGGTGCTCAGTCCTCCCAGAGGATCCACAGACTCCAATGTTCTGCCAAAAGTCTCGTGGAATATGTAACAAATTCTGGCTCCACCGCACCTGAAAAATAGCAGCAGGGGGATATTAGCTGTGATGTGAACCCCGTGGCCCGCGCTCCTGTCAGCTCTTCCTTCACAGAGGCTGTGCGTGCCTCAACTTACAAGTTGTATCATATTAAATGATGAAACCAATGCAGTTGTTTTGCTCATTTTCACTGCACTGGATCAACAGCATCACCATGTGGCCGAGACGATACTCACAGTTCTGCTGTCTCGATGTATTTGGCTGTGCCCTCTATGGTGTTGCAGTACTCTGTGGCAAACTTGGTGATGAGCTGGAGCAGGGTGGCACTTTGGTCTTCGACGGGTTCGCCGTAGCTGCTGAGAAGGGACTGGTACTGGGCTGCCAGGACGTTGATCCGTGTCTTCAGCTCAGGGAGACAGTCTCGGATGTGATGCATCAGTAACCTGACATTACGGCAGGAAAGGGCACAGGGTTCAGTGTTTATGCAGATATGAGAAATTATAGTCCAAGCTGACACCTATTGTCTAAATGGAAGACAACAGCAATTTCCCTGATGGCTGCTGCATTTGACATTCAAAATACTGATGCTGACATAAATTTATGTGTCTTGGTAACCTGTTATGTCCATACCTACACCTATCCTGGAGGAATTCTGAACTATATACATAATATTTTCATAAAGAAAGGCTGTGGACATCTGAACAGCAGGAATACTAACTAACAGGGCTGCAACTAATGATTATTTTCATCATCAATTAGTCTGATGATTTTTCTCCAGATTAATCAATGAATCATTTTGACTGTATAAAATACAGTTTCTAAGAGTCCAAGGTGATGATAAAATCTCATTTTTTGAGTCCAAAAACTCAAAGATATTTAATCGAATATAATATAAAAGAAAGAAAAGAAGGAAATGTCTGTGTTTGAGAAGCTGAAAACAGCATTATCTGCCATTTTTGCATGAAAAATTACTCAAACGATTGAGTGTCAAAATAGTTTTCTGTCGATTGAGTAAGTCTATTTGCTAATTAGTCAACTAATTGCTCAACTACCTAGCAAAGGAAAATAAACTTATCCGCAACTCAGCATGCTGCATTTGAAGCACACTGAGTCTTTGGCCATCGTCTGAAATCTGCTACATTAATAAAGTTGACTTGACCTGCACACTAATGCAAAACCATTTCAATTAATTTAATTCACCCATTTTTTCCTGAAAATGACACATGATAAAACAGTTACTACTCTTGAACCCTTTTGATTCCAGTCCTGATCCTGATCTTTTAGAAAGGTTCAAACTAGTTCAGACTTTAAGAGTAAATTCCATACTGACACAACTTTCTGAAGCACAAACATTTTCGTTTTGTTTGTAACCCTGCTGCTGCAAAATAAGCAGCTGCTGCCACAGTGATGTTTTGCGGATCTGAAAATGGTTTACACCAATAGAGGCATGAGGCTTCGTGCTTTTGAAAACATGAATATAATAATAATCACAATCACACATACCTGTTAAGGGTTCTGGCCAAGTATTTGGTTCCGTTTCTGTTGGCGAGCGAAGGATATTTCTTCTGCAGGAAAGCGTGTTCATCCCGAATGGCATCAGCAACAGACTTTTTATTGTTTATGTCCAGCTGGCTCCTACAAGTTCAAACACAACAATACATCAAAAGATAGTCCTGGACAATGAAGGAAAATAAAAAATAAATGTCAGGATAAAGGGAAAACAATCTTATATCTTATCTTTTTTAAACCCTAGATGCTACATCATTTTTTTTGAGAAAGTTTCTCATTATCTTGAGACACTAAATCATTATTTGTGATGCTAAGTGATCATTTCAAGAAGTGTTTCTCATTATAATGACTTACAGGATCTTTTTTCCCCATCACACTGGTGGAAATGGGCTTCAATAATGAATCATGATATCTTCTAATGCAATAAAAAGCTTGTACTTGTTATATGTTGCCTGATGTATTGTATATCAAGACACTGCGTGTGTTTTTGTATAGAAGATAATGGTTATTGATGTTCATAAAAGCGAGCCGAATGATAATGAAGTTAACAGCTGGTGGTTTCTATCAATAGATATTGATATGCCAGCATTAAAAATGTATTACAGTCACTCATCTCTGTTCTCTGCATCTCTATTGAGCCTCTCATCTCTGTAATGAGTGATGGATTCTTTCAGTGCAGTAAATATAACTTTCCAGACCTGTTGACTACTCCGATGAGGCCCAGTTTGACAGGAATGACTCTGCCCATCAGGACATCCATAGCATCAGTTCCAGCGTCCATCAGGTCCAGTTTGGTCACCACCGCCAGCGTCCTCCTGCCTGATGAGTCACATTCATTCATATAACACCAGAAAGACACATTATGTTAGTCATCTTTTTACTATTCACTGCTTCAGGTGCAATTAATGGTGATAAATGCCAATAAAGGCTGATTTATGCTTAAAAAAAAATCAGATTATCATGATGGTTTTGGATAATATTTTCCTTTCAGTGTTTCTTACCGTCGGGGTCAACTTCCCGGGCCACCTTGAGGGCTTCTGAGGTGGCCATGTCTGTGTTCGCCGCCGTGACAGCCAGGATGATGCAGTTGGGGTTGGAGATGTGCTTCAGGATTAGATCTCTTATCTGAACCTCGATGTCCTTAGGCTGATCACCCACGGGCACCTGAAGGGAACAATACCAATTAAAAGCGTAGACAGAGAACATCTCAGTTCGGTTCGTTAGAAAGTACGGCGGGGGATTTCTCAGATTAACACATGTTCAACCAGAGGGGAGGAACTAATGAGGCCGGAATCAAAGCCTGCAGACTCTCAGGCTTTGACAGCAGATTCAGAAGCATTGGGAATGAGTTACTAATTCCCTGAAGTCTACAAATATCAAATACACAAAGCATCAACCAGACAGGGGAAATTAACACCAGTGACCAGGCGTATCTGGTAAATCTTGGTTTTTAGGCGTTGTATAACAAATTTCCCCAAGGGTACGAGATGATCAAAGCCTCGTCTTGAGGAGCAGGAAGCAGGAAGTACAGCACGTGTTACCTTAGTGATTCCTGGCAGATCCACCAGCGTGAGGTTGACGACGTGAGGAGAAAATATCTTCAGATGAATGGGTTCATCGCTGATCCCCTACAGAGGGACAAGAAAAGAATAGGCATGTACTGTTTGTTTAACAGCTTAGCACAGTTTTACAGTTGTAAATAAACTTTGGCAGAGTACAACCTTTTTCTCCTACTGGCTGTCAATTCTGATGGTAACAATATTGTTATAATTAATATTTAAACCGTCATGGTGCTGATTTGACACTCCTGGGTGTGCATTTCAACTCCTTCTTGTGTATTAGCATTACATTGGATCCGGCTGAGCATCCAATTCCCTGAAAAATAAATATCCAGCAATGTTTGAAAAAAATATTAAAGTTTAATAATACTGGACACTGGATTGCAACATTTAGAGGTGGTCTTTCACAAGTGTGTGCGCAATGTGTCCTGGGCCACAATGAAGGACCACCTAATCAACTGACATGTTTTAAGTGCACCATTCTGTTCACTTCAGTGCAAACTGTGTTATAACCACAATATCCCCAGACTCCCCTAAAAAAAATTTCACAATTTCGAGGAGTTATTGAGTAAGCAGAGAGAGTCAGGAACTTAATAAACGCGAAACAGCTACAGCAAATTCTTAACCATTTGGGCCTTTTTTAAATGTTATACAGTAAGTTGTGTCTTTTCTGTTAGTGAAGTTAGCTGCTGCAATCGCTGCATCAGCCACTGATCCTGCCTGAAGTGCGTCTTACCTGCCAACATTTTGCAGCTGTTTGAACACACTGTTTCAACTGATTTCATCATTTACACTAAATTTGTGAAAAACAGGCAACATTTTCAGTACAGTAAACGTGTCAAATTTTACAATTACAGTAAAAAATAACCAATTTAGGATACGTCTTAGTCAACTGTGGAGAAAAGCCCCAGACTTCATTAAAAAAATAAAGCAATTTTGTGAGATGTTGCGTTAGGATAAACTATAAACTTTGTGAAATCATTTCTATGACAAATTCTTAATTATTTGGAGCTTCTTGTAAATTCGGCAAATGTTATACCTTTGGTTATGTGTTTCTTTGTATAAAAAACATGGTGTGTGTTTCTCCCAGCATGTTTGCTGTTTGGTCTTGATGTAGCTGTGTGTTTATTTGCATAGAGTGGGGAAGTGAGATCCGATCACAAGCTGTCACTCAAGACTCATGTGGAGACACAGATAGGTGTGAACTAACATACTCAGAGCTCTCCACTGGTGACTGGATCACCCATGATGCATGTTAATACCAGGGCTGAAGAGGCTCAATGTTTCCTAGCTAAGTAACCACCAGTGTCATCTTTGCTTGGAAATTGCAATTTGAGAAACAGGTTAAATATTGTTTTTATTGTGCCATGGACTGAATATTTTATTAGAAGAGTCTTCAGAACAGCTTTAAATCTGTAAAAGACCTTCAGGGTTTTTAAAGATCGCTATGCATTTGTTTATCAGAGAAATGGATTCTTAGCTCTGTGACTCACATGCTTAAGAGACACAAACAGGGTACAGGTGTCTGCTATAGTTAGCCTCACATGGTTTAGGAAGGGCACGGGTCTTCCGGGAGTGTTTCAACTTCCAAATTGAAAAGCTAATATAGCTGAATTATCACCACTGTCTATGGCTAGTCAGGGGAAGCAGCTAACATTAGCTTGCTAACAGGAAAATGAAGCCAACATGGAGGTTCCAAAAAACTGCAGTTCCATGAATAGCTCTAAAAAAAAAAATTTTTAAGTCCTAGGCACTAAAATTGAGTAACTTTGTCCTTTTTTTAATTAACAACCAGCACACAGTGCTGTGACAGAAAAAGTCACTGAACACCATCTGGTTTTGCTGCAAGCAAAATTTCAGTCAAAACAATGAACACTGAAGTCTTGAAAGACCGCTTGGATCATTTACAAATTCACTTCTTTCGATACTATAATCATCAGATATTGTATCATTTTAAACCCGTGGTTTCAAGAAAGTATTGAAATATCAATACTTTTGACATTTGTATTAAGGGCATGTCTGCTTCAAGTGACAGGTAGGTGCCATCACACATGGCTAGCTCCTAGGTAGCAACTTCATTAGGCTGCCTCCGCTCCACCTCTTTGCCCATTTTTGGATAAGGTGGGAGTTAAGTGGAGGTATGCACTGCCAAGATGGCAACGACCAGAGCTACCACACAGAGAGCTTTATAATGGCTCTTCAGAAACCTGTGAGTGAAGTCACAGTGACGACATCCATGTTTTATACAGTCAATTATTGCTATCTGAGTATTGCTATCAGTTAGCTACACTCAGGGAGTTAGTCAGTTACTCTTCACATTTAGCAGCTCATGCTTGTGTTTGATGACAAAACAGTTCTCCCAAAGTAACGCACAGAACCTGAGCTAGGTCCCAGAGAGACAGTTGAGCTGAAACTTTTGCAGGTGGAGTTGAGGCTAATCAAATGGGGAGGGGAGCTTCTGATGAGGTCATGAAGAGGCTGTTCCCAATGTGAGCCCCTCCTGCTACTTCGAGAGCTGCAGTTATATGAACAACCCAAACTTTTACAAAGCTTAATGAGAGCAACTCTTCCTTCTACTTGCCCTCCTTTCAGCTTCCTAGAAGCATCTCCAAACCCTTTGGGCTCCAGTAGCCTGAAGCTACGCGCCAAAAAATGTTGGTGTGATTTTCCACAGTGGTCTCGAATTTGATAAACATACTATATAATCTCTGCTGTGAAATCGGGTTTCCTCCGCTCAGGGCTATATCCAGAGTCAAGCCTTTACTCACATTCTCAGATTTTGGGGGGTAAAAAAAATCATGTATGCTTTCATCTCATGGCGCCTGGATTATTTTAATTCTCTGTACGTATTGTGTGTTAGTCACTAATCCCTGGTTCGCCTGCAGCTAGCCTAGAATGTGCACGTAGTTTTCTAACTGGCAAAAGAAAGAAGGTGTACTGAATTCACATTATTGCTGCTACAGCTGAGAGAAATGACTTTTCATAAAGTTTTGTGTTTATTTATACAACCACGATTCCAAAAAAGTTGGGCTTCTGTGTTAAACATAACTAAAACAATATAATGAACTGCAAAGCCTTTTGACCTATGTTCAATTGGATACAGTACAAAGACAAGATATCTAATGTTCAAACTTATAAACTTTATTGTTTTTCTTAAATTGTTGCCTGCCGCATCTTGTTACATCACCTTTTCTTGTAGCAACACTCAGTAAGTGTTTAGGAACTGTGGACACTAATTGTTGAAGATCTGAAAGTGAAATTCTTTCTTGCTTGATATATAACTTCAGGTGGCAGGTAGCTTTAAATTTACTCTTATTATATAAGATCTTCTAATTACTTAAGATTTCCCACTGAAACATCATCTTTACTCTGCAGGATTTGATTGTGTGTTATGTTCCATGAAAATCATTTGTACTTTTTTCAGCGTTTAGTCTTAAGCACAGTTTCCTGTATTCTTTTGTGTGACAATGCACAGAACTTTGCTTAACATCTCTGTGCTTTATCAGTATTTGACTTGTTCCTCTTTGCTTAATGATACATATGTAAAACATATGTATTAGAAAACACACATACAGAAGAACATACAGATCCCCTGTCCATGTCTCACCTTATTATTCCCTGATATCCGCTCTGTTTCATTTTCAATTTCTTGCCTGATTTCATCAAAGTCTGTGTAGATCTGCAAAAAAAAAGAAAAGTGAGAAAAATATAAAGACAAGCAAGGGTCAAGAGTACAAATTAAATGTTTAGTATCATAAAACTCATACCTTATTTTTCGTGTGCAGAAACTTGCCCCATTCTTCACCTTCTCTGCCTGTGAAACATAATAAAACAGTACAAGTTACAGTTATAGCTTAGTGCTCTCAAGGTAGGCAAACAGGTGTTAACTACTACAACCTGAAAGACGACTACTTTGTGCAGGAGGCTCAGCGAGAACAACTAACACAAGGATCGACCCCTGATTAAAGAAGTTGGATTCACAGGTGTGGCTTTGAGGAAGAGGAGGGAGCACAACTAGGAAGCTAATCCTGGTCATTAAATGTGGAGACACCTGTATAATGCACCTTTGTGAAGCACAGAACTTATTCACACCCTGGCATCTGCAAGTGATTAGAGAGACAGTGACAGAGACAGAGCTTTAAAACTGGTGCATGTAAAGTGAGCATCAGCAAATTTTATGACTTTTTTTCGTGTGTTAATTAGCCTCGAAATTCTGGTGATTCATATGCAAGAAGCTCGACACAGCATACAAAGGTGTGAAGCAAAATCCAAACACTGCAGTGGACTCATTAGTGGAGTCCTGGGTCTGAAACACTGCTGAGATTAGAGGGATTTTGGTGCTCACCAGTTTCATCATTTTTTCTAGCATCTGCAGGATCTACATGGACCAGCTGGAGGATGAGAGGTCGCCTGGTTACGATACCAGTCCCACGGGGCAGCAGGTCTCTGCCAACCAGGCTCTCCAGCACTGAGCTCTTTCCACTGCTCTGAAGACACAAAACGCAGATAGAGACACAAGTTACATGAGGTAAACCAAGGACTGCAGCCACCTCTGATTTAAAGGGAAAATTTGGCACTTTTAACGTGGATGTCTAGTGAAGATTCCAAGATTTATTGCCATTTGCACAGGTACACAACAGTACAGATATACTGGAAGGAATTTGTGTGTGTGTCCATTAGATTCAGCTTTGTAAAAGAAAGGAAAAAGGGCATAGAAAACCAATTAAAACAGCAGTACAAGGGGAGTAAATGAAGACACACTACACACAAAAAGTTCACATGTATTAAAAAAAAAAGTATACTATGAATTGTATAAAAAAAAAACACATTTATAAAATACAGTTTGAAATGTATAAAATTACACCCTGTGATTTGAAGCATCATAAAGAGAAAAGAGAATGAACACACACTATATACAAAAAAAAACCCACACACATTCTAAAAATACTATGTATTATGTCAGTTAGTGACAGAGAAGTTAGGTATGGCTGCTCTCATCCATAGCCTGTAGTTCTTTCTTAACACCAACTGCATCACTGTGATGTCACCGGATGCAGGAAGAAGAGATGTAGCAGCATAAAAACTAAGCTTTTTCCATCAATATAGCATGCTCAGAGGAATTAATTGCTTCAACTTAGTGCATTTACGATTACCAGTGATTGGACAGCCACATGAAGGGAGCAGAAGGTTCCCTTTAATAAACCACATCCAACATGGCCCTCATATGGGACCATGCTGGATCAGGGCTGCAGCCAACACAACTAATTGCACCTGTCTTTTCCTCAAGCAATGACCTGGTTTTTACTAACAGAGGTTAGTATGCGGATGCAGCTCTTAAAATAGCACTGATTGAAGATGAAAATAGATCTAACTGCCACTGCCAGAACAGACTTTGCAAATGAGATTTGCAGCAGTCCAGCTTCATTTGCAGTAGGTTGTTAACAGACCTGCCTGGCTCTGCGTAGGCCCCTGTTGAGCCTCAGTTCATTTTCATATCAGAATATTTAGCCTTGCTCTAAATCTAGGTACAGTTCTTCTAATTATGTTATCTTTCTCTATGCATGCATTGCGGTAAAGCAAGGTTATCCAGCTAGCATGACAGCCGCTACATCACAAAATGCACACAGTCAGAGCATTTTACCTGAGTCCCCACCACTGCTATCTGCGGCAGCTGTATGATATCCGCCCCCACTGTGTTGAACACATCCTGGAGCTTGTTTATTACCGGGATAAGAGCCTCCATGTTGGCGGTTTATGAATAAAATTAATAAACCTGCTAATTTCGTGATGGAGCCAAAGTCATTCAATGTCCCACCGACACCACCATTGCAACAACACCCACTAAACGTACGAGAGGTTTTGTGCGGTATTGGGAGTTGTAGTTCTGTAACAGGGAATCGCCACAGCTCGGGCCAAGGAAAAGACTACAGTAAACGTTCTTTACAAACAACGTGATTCTCTTCGTTTCTCGCGCATGCGCTTACACATTGTTGATGACGGGTTAGCTTGGGTAGTTAGTCAAGAAAATTGGTTGGTTTTCTGACTCAAACCTTGAACTTACTGCCTGATTTTAAGTCAGTAAGTTAGTCTGCTGTCGCCAATCATCCGTTATTCCACCATGCTGCAGTTCCTGGTGAGTTTCGCTGACGTTATCGAAGCGTGACATCGATGTTTGTCAGGATGCTGAGAGATACAAAACTAGCTTAGCTAATGCATTAGCATCATGATAACTTGCTGTCAAAAGTCCTGACTGTGTGGACTGGAAGTCTGTGTTAACGTTTGTAAACAAAAACATCGTTGTCACCCACCATACAACTAACAGTTACACATGTCATCTTAAATTAACGTTATCATTAAACGTCAGGAGATGTTATTTTTTCAGCAAGTCAGGTATTTTGGCCTTCAATGACATTTTGTCGTTTGTCTTCCAGGCTGGCTTCACCTTGGGAAATGTCGTGGGGATGTACCTGGCTCAAAACTATGAAGTAAGTTTGTTTTAAATTAAAATTCCATTTTTTATTCATAAACGTTCAAAATTTGATTTCAACGAGTCACTGAAGTTATCAGCTTGTCACACGGACTCATCTCTACCACGCCCTCCGCCGGTACTAACCAAGGGGGTCTGGACAGGTGCTGCAGGAGCTGTTCAATCCCCACAATGACACACATTCAACCAGTAGTGAGAAAAATGTTCAGATCCTTTACTTTCAGGTACTGCAGTGAGTTTTTAAATGGTTATGAACCAGTCTCAATTTGTCAACGATGCCTCATATGACCTACATAACACAAGGCCATCAGTAAGATCAGCCATTTCTATAAAGTTGTTCTTGATGCCTGTCACCGGGTGAGAGTCTCCTTGAAATCACATTAAATCTGTTTTTACATTTTCCCAACCAAAATTACAGTGAGTAGTACGTTAACTTTTTATGATAGATTTTTCTTTAGGTAATTTTTATTTTTGATGTTATATTTTGTGGTTATTGCGGTGAAAACAGTCACTTTTATCCTTAGGAGTCTCTAGAATCAATAAATTATGAAAGCTCTTTGTAGTAGCTTTAAGAAAAGGTACAAATGCCACACTGTGAAAATATTCCACGACAAGTAAAACCCTTACTTAAATGTATATCCTGCATGAAACTGCTGGCAGCAATGTCTGTGGATTAACTTGCGTAAGCGGGTCATGATTTTTGGAAAGAGATATTGCTGTTGAGTTGTTGTTTTTTTTTAAAACTTTTTTTTGTAACTGAGTGCTATTTAGTCCCATTATATTAGAGATAAGATATACAAATATCTCTGCAGCCAATATACCAAAAACTCTGCAAAATCAATCTATGTAGATAAATATAGCCCAGAGGAAAAAATGTGTGTTTTTAATTTTGGGGTGAACTGTCCCTTTCAAGTATGAAAAGTAAAAGTAGTCATTGTGCAGAAAAATGGTCTCTGTCATTGTTTTACTATCATATATGGTGTTTTTGGACTAATATTACTACTGTATTAACATGTATGTTGGGTTTTACTGCTGGACATGTTTAAGGTTGTGCTCATTTTTAATTTTTTTCATTTTAAAATTTAAAGTTGAATCGAACTATCCAGACACCACACTGTATACGTGTATCAGACTGTACTGACTGTGCTGCTTTTCCCTCCATAGGTTCCCAACATAGCCAAGAAAATCGATGCCTTTAAAAAAGATGTTGAGGCCAAGAAGAAGCCCCCAGAGTGAGCTGAACTGGATCATGTTGCAAGCAAGAACGAATGGACTCTGGAGAGAGACTATTTATTTTACAGGGTTATAACAAACATACATTTGATAAGAGTTGATAATGTAAAATATGTATAAGAATATTAACAGTGCCTGGAAGCATATTTGTTTTGAAACCTTTGTTCTCATTGCAGCCTATTTTTATGAGATAAGTTGTGCAAAGACTGGATTTAAAGAATATTACAAATAACTAGTGGGATCACTTTAAGTCCAGTATCATGGCACTGTTGGCTGGCCTTTTCTGGGATGCACTGTGGTGTTTTAAATCATTATTTCCACATTAGGTGTATATACTGTTCCCCAAATTGAATATCAATAGAACTTGCAATTGCTCCTCTGTGTTGTATTCCACAAAGTTCAATCATTTTCCTTCACAAGCTTCCAACTTGTCAACAACAACTGCCAAAGTTTTTATGACAGTGTGAAACACATTTCTGATTCATTCAGCTTACAATAAAGTCATTGATAATACATTTTAAAGTCTTTGTTTTGTGAATGAAGTCTTACTGGCACAATTTTGTAGTTTTGTTTGAAACTGGGAGAAAAAAAAAAACAAGACAACTATATTGCTGCATTGAACTGGTTCCAGCAGTTAAAACTTGATTTACTCTTGCTTTGTCATTACAAATGTGTCCACCAGATGGTGCCATTAGCAAGACTTTTACATGTAACTATCACTTAAACCAAAAAGGTGGAATTCTCTCTTAGATTTGGCAGAAATGATGAGCTACTTTTTCTTCTTCCGTTTTCTTCCCTTCTTCTTTTTCTTCTTTTTGTTTGAATGTGGCCACCCGAAGCCTCTGAACTGGAGACAGTCCACTGCATTGTGGGAAATGTAGTAGACATTCTCCATGGCTGCCGGGCTGAGGATGTCCACCTCTGTCTTGGTGGATTTGGCACTAGAGGACCTCTTTTTGGGTGTTTTTGGACTCCCACTCTTCTTGGCAGGCCTTGAACTGTGGGACCTTGATTTCCTAGGTTTGGTGGGCTTTAAAGAAATATACACCGTTGATATTTCTATTTTGATGAGACTGAATAATTTGGACAGTGCTGATAGAATATAATATTATGCATACTTTACCATAATGAAAAATGTCAAGGTCGTTTCCAATATGATGAGAGATTATTCACCCATCTGTTAAATGAGATACACACACTACAATGATCCTGCAACAAACATAAGTTTAACATAAAGTACATTCTCAAAACAGCTTCAGCCCTTGAAATTGTCACATATTAAAAATATATATGTTTATCTTACCAGTTTTGGACTTGGCACTGTTGTAGGTGGCATCTGAATGGCTTCAGCTAGGACAGTGATACCCCATTTGTTTATGTCCTGTTGTCGTAGAGACAGCAGACTGGCTCATGAATGGAGGGGTTGGCCTCACCCAGCCTGTAAATTCTTTTGTTGTATCCAAGGCGCAACTAAGCTTCAAATGGAACACTAAGGCTGGGTTGCACCAGCAAGGATTAATTTTAACCTTGATTAAATCATGGTTTAACTATAAATTATGCACTGGTTTAAAATGAGTAAAGTTTAGTTTTTACTCTACTTACATTGTGTTGCACCAAAACTTTGATCTCAAATTTGAAATGTGAATATAACCTTTTTTTTTTTAACCAGCTGGCAAACATAAATATTTCCTTTTTGAGATAGCTACCATAAATGTAACATTTATTTTATACTTTAAAGGTCCCAGCAGCACCTGAATTTTATTTTATTTTTTTTAATTTGGGCAAGCAATCATCTCCATTCTGATTAAACTCTATGTTTTACATCACTAAATTTGGAGATGACAATTAGTTTCGAATTGTGCAACAGAGCTCTGCTTGATTTTAAGTCTGGATTTACTCATTTCAAACGCAGTGATCAGAGCTAATCTTAGATTTAATTAATCATTGTTGGTGCAACCAAGCATAAGCTCAACAAGAGAGGAATGTAAGACACAAGATCTAAATGTCTGCTATTAAAATAAAAGCCAACAGTCAGCTATCTTTGCTTTTTTTTATTTCTAGTGCAGTGGAAGTCATCACTTGTTAAGACAAAAAGCTTTCAAATTCTTTGGCAATTCTCACCAAATTCTCCTGATTCAAAAAGCCCTTGCATTCACATTGTGAAAATGTAGTTTTGACATCACTTGTAGTAACATTTAATACATTCAGTAAATGTTAAACAACTGAATACCATGCAGAAGCTCTTGGATCTCTCAATCATGCAATACAAATAAATAATCACAACCATAACACAGTATGCAGCCACTGTGAGAATAACAAATCCAATATGGACCCAAGAAACTTCTCAGTTGTGAGCAAGACACGCACAACCCAAAATATAAATGCACTGTATACAAATGATATCTGACATCAATTTAAACAATCGATGGTGTGCCAATTTACTGCACATGCAGTAATAATGCGGCATCCAAAAGGTCTACTGTTGATTTTCAAATTGTCAAAAATAAAACTTGTGAAAACAGCAAGAAAAGCATGTTTCAGCAACAACCATGATGGAGGTTTGTGGATCACCTGCAGTGCATAGAGCCATATTTTTCTTGGAAGGCAAAATTTGCTTTAGTGCAGCAACACAATAAAAGCTTTGTTTTTCATGTAAACTGATACTGAAGTGTCAGGTGACAGCAGGATGGTGTGATGACTCAAGAACAATATCTGCCCTGCTGATCTGTCTGTGATAGATACAACAAATTATAACCCGATTTCTCCAAGTAATGGAGCGGCCCGTTACTAAAAATCACTTTGTGGCAGTGATGCAGGAGCAGACAGACAATTTCATCGCAGAGCCTGAGGCATTTAAGCCCTTCAGGGTGACAAAAAAGGGGAAAAACGGGGCATTACATAGCGGAGCTACTGTGTAGAGATGAGGTGCACGATCATGTGGATGATGCGGGAGCCGCGGGGGCAGCTGCAAAGGTCCATGCTCGGGTTCCTGATTTTGTCCTCCAGCAGCTGGTCCAGCTCCCAGCGCAGCTCTTTCACCAGCTCAGCCACCTGGGTAACACACACGCACAAATGCACACACGCATATTTATAGAGCCATGTTCATTTGTGTACTTTCATTTCCATACACAGTAATTTTGTACATTTTTAGTTGTTACTGTACAAACACAGTATATACCTGCAATGTCGCAACTGTGACATATCATTTGTGATGCAACAAGGTTCCTGCAATATTACAGTTTCAAAGTTACCATCAGTTATGTTGCTGCTATGCTGTTTAAACGCAACACCGTAACCGGTGTTCTGTGGTATTTTTGCAACGTCTGTTCAACATCTTCTGCATGACGTTTCCAGTACTTTATATAATGACATTGCTGCACAATGAATATAAAATACTATTTTGATATTTTTATGCTCTTTACTTTGATGAAATGAATGATGTTTGGAAGGGAAAAGTCGAGAAGAAATCCCATCTCTTTGTGTGTTAGGGAGGTTTTGATGCACACAACTGGATAGTACTGATCTACCGAGCAAGTCAACTAGCATGCACTTCCTGCATAAACTTTTCAGAAATGTCAACATTTGGAAGAAAAAGAACAGACATGGATAAATTTCACATTTGATGTCAAGTAAAACAAAACTCTTTGACGTAAACCAACAATCACTGGTAAAAACACAACGAACTTGAAGCAACATTTGCAGACGAGTCATCCCGAGTTTCAGTCAAAGGTAAACAAACTTAAGTGTTTTTGTTTTTTAAGCTAACATATGTTATCAGCTAACCAAAGCTGGTGTGTCTGTCTTGTACTGACTAGAGCAGTGAATGACCCAGAAGTGATTAGATCGTAAACTGACATGCTAAATGTGATGAATATAAAGTCTCACTGTCCTCAAATCAAAACAAATATGTAACAAAAAGAAGAAGGCACCTTTCTACTTAGTGTCAGACATATGATGGCAGAAAGTAACAGAAATCTAGTATTAATGTTAATACCAACTTAACAGAGGTTTTCTTCAGGAGTATATAATGATAATGGAAATTCTAGAGAAATGTTGGGAAATACATAATGGATTATTTAGTCTTATAGTCGGCTAAAAGTAGATGAAAACTAAAACAATTCAAATTGACTAAAATATGACTAAAGCTAGTCAAAATGCTATGAATAAAACTCATAATTTCCCATCGACATTTTAAAGAAATGGACAGAACCTTTTAGGGACGTGTTGTAAACTTTTAAATCTGTTATCTCCTGTGCCTGACCTGATGAGACGAGGCAGCAAACCGGATCCATCCATCATCGAGGGAGATAACAAACTCTCCCTTGTGCAGCTCCATGTTGACCTGCCCGCCTCCAAACAGCACCAACGGGTATACAGACACCATGCTGCAGTCCCTGATGAAGACGCGGCTCGTCTTCACCTTCTCGTGGTAAACCAGGTACGGGCTGTTGTAGTGGCGAACCTAAAGCACAAAGAAGAGTCAAGAGGTGTGTCGCTCTAACTAGAACACAAAGGCCGGTGTTATCTCTCTCTGTTATCTCACTGTGTAGTTGATGGACGAGGGGTGCACATGGACACAGCCGTCGTTCTTGGTCATGAAGCGGAGCTCGTTGGCTTTGGGCTGCATCTTCATCGCTCCTTTGCTGGTCATCTTGTAGCTACCCTGAGGAGCTCGTACCTGAAACGAAAGCAGAAAAGAAACTGAAAAGAGGCGACATGGAACAGTTTTATACTCATCACAGGTTTCACTTTCTTACTTCAATGACGGAGAGAAAGAATACACACCTGGACTACATTGGGATAGAGGGCAGCACACAGCATGGCGGACATCAGTCGGATGTTTTCTGCATTTAAGTTAGCCTAGAAAAGACAGCAATACAGTTCAACTGATGCATTAACCTGTATTGGGGCTACAAATGAAACAATTTCAGAGCTATGATGCGTGTCTGTGTTCCTGGGTGTGTGTGTGTTACCTCGGGGCCAGTAGCCTCCAGAACACCATCAGTGCCTTTAGAGGACGCACGGTCTATAGTCCTGGCCCTCAGTCCCTCTTTGATGAAGCCGATGTCAGACAGCAGCTCAGCAAACTGCCTCTTCAGACTGGCGATCTCCTGCACAACAGACAGACCTTTATAGGAAATGTCTGACTTTGAATTTGTGAATTTGAATTTTATGAATTTGTTTTACTTGGACCAGTAGAGGTATTTCAAACAACACAAGAACACAACCTGAAGATTCATGTCAGTTGTTTCAATGTGAACTGGAACTAAAAGAAAAAAGCTGACGTTTAAGTATTTTTAACATACTTCATACTTTTAGCTCCTTGTAGAGAGTAAACCTAATGCTTCTCAGATAATGCTTGTCTGCCGTAACGTTGCAGTTGACACATTTTATAACTGCTGATAAGAGTTTAACTGAGTGAAACATGATACTGAATTTAGCATAAAACCACAGTAATGTATAAAAATTAAAAAGGAATCACTCAACATGTATTATACATGTATTTTCATATGATGTGAAACAATGTGCCAGTAACATTCTCAGCCTAGATGACTCAACACACAGTTCAAGATATGCTTAATTCTATTGGGAACTTTTACAGCCAGGAGAAATATCCTTCAGCAAAATCCATTATAATACCATGAAAAAGTTATGACTAAAACACTGACTAAAATTAAAATGAGTTCCACTGACTCAATCTTGACTAAAACAAAAGACTAAAATGTGATTTTAAACCAAGTTCACTTTTCAGTGAGCAGTTAAGACTACAACTAAATTTAGGTCTCGTCAAAATGAAAACTGCTCCCTGACCTGCTGCCCAGGAACTCTACATGTACAGCATTACACTAATTATAGAAGAGAGCGGATTAGGTGCTTCAGCCAGCACTGCCTGACCTGTAAACCTCGCCAAGACAGAAAGTTCTCCCTGCAGTAAAGGAAGCCGGCCTGGTTGCCATTCTTTGCAGCACAGCACCATCCCTGCAAGAGAGGGAAAATCCATCACAATCCATCATTTGAAAAGTTACATCAACATTTATACATATAAAAACTATTGTTTGTGCTATTTGCATACCTTGTATGCCTGTAACAATGCTAGATGGTCACTATTGGCCAAGGCAAAGGCCAGTTTTTTCTCATTGGCTTCTTCACGTTTATCCCATGGAGACACCTGGAAAACAGACACAGGATCAAATAAAGAGACACTTTTAGATGATTAATAATCATGATGTGGGTTCCCCTCTGTCATTTAATGAAAACAAGATCAAGTCACTGGTAAAAGATCCTAATATCAGCCAGGACATGACACATATGGTCTCTCAACAGTGGCAAGCAGTTTCTTACAAATGGTGATTTGAAGGCCAGACTGGCAGCGATGGTGAGCGCTGGGTCGAGGCAGCGAAAGATGGCACCGAACAGCATGAGCTTCCCAATGCGCACGTCGACCGGCAGGCATGCCAAGTGGTAGCCCAGCGGGGTCAGCTTCTCGTCTGCAGTTAGGGCTCCCAGGTCCTGCAGGCGCTGCTTGGCCGCATCCAAGCTTCCCATAGCCGGGGGCTCGATGAGCCGAGAGAAGACCGACTCCAGCGTCTGCTCAGCAAACACATCCAGGATCTTGATTCTGTCGGGGGAAATGTGAAATACTAGCAGGGGGAAATATTGTTTTGCATTTCCTAAAGAAAAGCCACGTCAGCCATGAACCTCTGTTATTTGCATTCACTAAGACAACAGAGCAGGTTGGTGTTGAGCAAAGAGCAAACAGATGGATGTACCGGAGGCAGAGCTGCTCGAGAGGAACTCTCTGGATCTCAGGCAGCTGCTGCTCAGCCAGCTGGTGTTGGAAGCAGTGGCTGGTGAAGAGGTGGAAGCAGACCCCCGAGGCCACACGACCCGCTCGACCTTTCCTCTGCAGAGCGTTGGCCCGAGAAACCCACGAGTCCTCCAGGCTCTCCATGCTTTTAGATGCGTCATACCTGAAGATACAACCAAGAAAAATGACTAAATAACAAGTTATGGAACAGTCAAGCCACATCAAATCTGATCATAAACAGATTTTAAAATGGTACAACTCACAACCACTGTGCACAAAAATGCACAGATTTACACACAGTACGTCTAAAGAATTAAACACATTTGTTCACTTTGGCTAAACATGAGGTTACCTTTTCTCCTTCATCTTGCCAGAGTCGATGACATATACCACGTCGTCAATGGTTACTGAGGTCTCTGCTATGTTGGTGGAGATGATAATCTTTGTGACGCCCTCTGGGGGCCGGCTGAAAACAGCCTGCTGCTCCTCATTGGACAAGGTCGAATGCAGGGGGTACACCGCACATCTAACAAGGGGAGAAGCCCTCACATTAGTTAGCATTTGACATACAGCTAGTGTTCCAAATCCTGTAGCCAGCCAAGGATGGTAAATCCGCATTTTCTGGTTATAAAGAAATCAAGAAATTCATGTCATAAAGACAGGAATTTTATTCTCTAGGAACACTAAAACAATAACAGGAACTGAAGTTGCTGCAAGCATACACAACATCATACACAGACCTGGTGGGGCCCCTGTTGTTGAACATTCTGTTGGACATGAGCTGCTCATAAAGCATCTTGATCTCAGCCAGGCCTGGCAGAAACACGAGCACTGCACCTGGATACAGAAGGTATAAAGTTACACCAACATACTTCAAGTCCACACTGAAACTTCTAAAGAATCTTGAATGCACCTCGATTCTTACCTGGAGGGTAGTTGTGTTTTCCATCTACAATCCACTCCAGCAGGTTCTCCACCAGGTCCATGTTGATCTTGTCCAGGTCCATTGCAGCAATGGTCTTCAGCACAGACTTCTTAGCATCTGCATCCACAGCAAAACATGTTCAACAGTTTATTTGGCTAAGACCACAGAGGTACAGTTTAAGAAGCCATAAAATCGATCAGCTCGGTTTTTGATACTTGTTCTAGACTCACCTTTGTATCTGACCTGCAGCTCCTGCAGGCTGAGCTGCTGGTCTGGAACAGAGTCCTTGACAAAGTCCTTCTTACAGAAAGACATGAAGTTCCACATGTCATCACCTAAGTCGTCCACCATGTCCCTTGCCTCTCCTTTGCTCCCTCGTCCACTTGTGGAAGACGAATTCTGTTTCCCTGAGCGCATGTAAGGGCTGCCATCCTCAATAACGTAGCTGGGAAAGTAAAGAAAGTTCTGATGATTTGAATCTGGATCACTTGTCTCTCCCTTGTAAGCCTGTTGTTGTTTTTTCTGTTTTTTTTCTCTGTGTTTCCTTGCGTCTGTCTGAGTGATGGTGTGCTTAAGTTTTCATTCTTGTGTAGTCTGTCCTCTTTCTCAGTCTCAATGGTGGAAAGACAGTCATGTGGCTCAGGTCCTATCTATTATCGATTTGGCATCTGGAAGCAGTCTGACCCAGATTCTTAATATATGTTACAATCTATAATTTTGTCATCTTGATTGTCCATACTGTGATTTTTACTATATTGTTCTATTCAAAGAGCAACATTTTTTGCATGTTGGAAAGAGGGTGTTTTGGAGAGTTTTTTTTTTTTTTTTGACCTGAATTGTGGATCTACAGATTGTTTGCCCTTTGAGGCAAATCTGTGACACTGGGCAATTAAAATTGACTTGACTATTCAAGAAACAAACAGGTACTGTAACAGTAACCATCCACTTTATAGACACATTCTTTTTAAATATTTATTTGTTGTGTTTGTTTAAATCTTTTGTTGGAGTAAAAATGTTAGCCCTTTGCTGGCAGCCTCCTCATTCTTTCTCCCAGAATCATTGGCTACAATCTTTATAATACCCCTTTTTTTCTCCCTCATAATGTCTTTAACTTTTTTCTATTTTGATCTACTAAGGCCAGTTGTACGGTGATTGGGTTGCTGCCAGGGGTCTGGGTTAATGGCTGTGTATTAGTTTGTGTATGTTGTTTATTACCCTTGTTAAACAATAAAACAGTTGATAACAAAAAATAAGCTGTTGAGTGAAAGAGGATGTACATACCGGGCTTTAGCGATGGCATCTTCAAGAAAGAACTGGTCAACGGGAAAAGTACGCCCTGAAATGAGAAGAATTCACTGAGTGAAAAAAAAAAATTATGCAGGAAGGTGTCTTGAGCTGAAAATGTAATGTGCATACACATCTAAAACAGATACGGGTAATTACCTGGTATGTGAATAGTGGGACAGTTGTAAAAATACTCAGAAAAGAGGTTGGCGTTCAGTGTGGCACTCATCAGAATGATCTTCAGGTCTGGCCTCTGCACTATCAGGTCTTTTAACACCAACAGTAGGAAGTCACTGAAAGAATGAAATAGAGAGACTGACAGTAACCAAAAAGCAGCTACAAAGAAGAATGTTTCAAATATTACTTGCCTGTTTGAGAAGCTTATGTTTGAGATTGACTAACTGAGCTATTAAGCAGTGCATCAAAATGCATGAAGAAGAGCTTGAACGCACGCTTTCTGTACCATACGAGATCTGCATAATCTCACCTCTCCTCCGTTCGCTCATGCACCTCATCCACAATGACGTGTGTGATGCCTTTGAGGTCTGCCTCGCCCTCCAGTCTCCTCAGTAACACGCCTGTGGTGCAGTACAGCAGTCTGGTGGCAGACGTCTGACAGAAGAGAGTAGTATAATGTAAAGCTTGGCTACACAGACTTAGGATAAGACTGCATATGATTCTAAGTCCTTAGCATCCAGTGAGTAAAAGCTGACGGCTTAATATCCTGCATACTAGATGTACATGGAAATGCGCCCATACCCTAACACTCTCCAGGCGGATCTGGTAGCCCACTGAGTTTCCCAGACGCTCAGCACGCTCCTGTGCCACCCTCTCAGCCACAGAGATGGCAGAGATGCGGCGTGGCTGAGTACAGATGATGTTGGCCACCTGGTCCGCTCGACCACTTAATGAGGCGTCCAGAATGAACTGAGGGATCTGAGTGGTCTTACCACACCTGCAGAAAAGTAACAAAAACATAAACATTATATACAATCATCTTTTCCCTCCATTTTCTTCATACATATTTTTAAATTGTACGTACAACCTTCCATGATCTTTACTGGGTTTTAATTGTCTTTTGACATTCTTTTTTTTTTTTTTTACAAATTTTTTAGTGGTGTAAAAATGAGAAAAGGGCAGGAAAATTTCCATTCACCTTTGTCTATGTCAATTTCTGCCCTCATTCCAATTACATCTCTCTTTTAATTAAACCAAATCAAGTTTTTATAAATAGCAATCCCCCCATGGGTCTTTGTGAATGCCAACACTTAATGCTGCCCTGTGTGACTCACCCAGTCATCCCGCTGACCACCAGCACTTGGCACTGGTCCAACAGGTCAAGGATGTTTTCTTTTTCATGCCAAGCTGGCAATTTCCTCCTCTGCTCCAACATGGAAACGAAACGCCTCGATGACTGAGTGAACAGAAGGATAGATGGATAGTGAAGCATTAAAAACACACACATCGTGTTGGAGAGGATGCAGACTGAGATCAAATGGCAATTAAAGTACCTGTTTTTTCTGAAACTCTCGGCACAGCTTGCCATTTTCTTGCAGTAGGTTGTCGATCTTCAGGTTGTGTTTATTCACCATCTTCTTCCTGAGAGTGACATAACTCTCACTCTCCACTGGAACAGCCTCGTCTTCATCTTCCTCATCCCTCTCATCCAGATCTTCTGCATCTGCTGTCTCTTTCACTTTGAAGGCAGAAATGATGGGACATCAACTCATACACACATACACATACATGAAAATAAAATAAATAAAGTAACTAGAGATGGCAATATCTGAGAGAACTGTACTGTGAATGCTGGATGTTAAAAGGCAGACTATACTAGATTGCTGCCTTTAAAAGGTGAATAAAACCAATAACGTATGAAAGATGTGGAATATTTTAAGGTTTGTTGAAAAGCTGAGGATAAACTGCATTGCTGGCTTTATTTTGTATAAAGAAGATGTGGACCATCACAATATTGCTGGCTTACAACTATGAGAGAGTGAATAAAAGTTGAAAAGAGTATGTAAAGAGTATGAATAACTGGAAAACTGGGAAAGGGATGAGAGATCCAAAATATAGTGTAAGCTGGGGATTTAACTGCATTGCTTTACTTATCGCTGGGAGCTAAACTGCACTGCTGGCTTTGATCTCTGTACAGAAACAGTTGAATGAGCTTGAAGGGTTAGAAAAGTGGGAAATTATGTAATTAGCATGAATGGGTTTTAAAAGTTGAATAATGCATAGAAGTCTTAGTCTTAATGCACAGAAGATGTGGAGCGTTTTAAGGTTTGAATGGATTTTCTGGCTTTAACTATGAATGAGGAGATAAAAGTTGAGAAGAGTATGAATAGCTGGAGAAGTTGGAATGGGATGAATGATGCAAAATATAGTGTGAGCTGGGAGCTAAACTGCATAACTGGCTTGGTGTGGAGAAGCTGCTGAAAAGTGTGAATAATGGCTAGGAGATTAACTGCGTTGCTGTCTTTAATTTGTATAAAGAAACAGTTATATGAGCATGAAAGGTTAGAAAAGTTTGAAAAGGTCTTAAGTATGATGGGATTTATAAAGTGAATAAAAGTCTTAAGTTTGGTTCCAGCTTCCAGCATGCACACCAAATAATCTTGTTTACTTACGATCTACGGGTGGTCTCTGGTTGTTGGGTGGCGCACTCCTTCTGCTGCTGGTGTAATTACTGCTACTACTACTCCTGCTTTCCTCTGAAGCATTGCTCCTAACACTCTTGCTCTTTGCTATGGCAAGCGAAGGTGGAGGAACTGCCACAACAGGTGGCGGCGTGCTGTATTTATGATGATTGACAGCCAGCAGTTCATTCATAGTAGTCTCATCCTCACATAAGGTGATCAGAGTGTAAACAACAGGCTCACTGCTCTTTGCTGCAGCCAACGCTTCTCCAAACAGTCTCTCAGTCACGCTAAGCCGCCCTGCAGCCCCGACAGACTCATCTGTGGTGCTGAAGGCAACTATTGGTGCCTGGAACGGGTAACGGTTTCCTTTGGGGAAGCGGATCTCTAGTTCATACTCAGGAGGAGAGAAGCTGCTGATGCCTGGCTGGCTTGGACCGGTCAGGTCTGGGGAACCGGCCCCAGATCTCCCTTTAGTGGGGAGCTGGTGCTTAAACTTGCATTTGTCCCCAAACCGGCAGCCTTGTCCTTTCATGTAGAATCGGCATACGTCCCGGATGTTTACTTCTCCTGCGCCACCTCGACGCCCAACTTGCCCGCTATTCCTGGCAGCACTGTCCGAGAGGAATGGGAGATCAAGAGTTACTATCCAGACTGCATTGGCTATGCGCTCGTGAAAGCGTTCACCATAAATGGCAGCTAGAGCCAGAGCTTCTTCCTGCCTCTGGCTCAAACACTCATCCATAGGCACCCCTTCGAGGCCACCAGGAGAAACTGCTTTCTGGCCATAGCGCTCACTGAAAATCTGGTGGAGGAGCTGTTCCAAAGTGGCCCCAAATTCCCCTCCGCCAGACTCCAGAGCCTGCTTGCTGCGCTCCCTGTCAAACCCATACCTACAGAAAGGAAAGATGAGAAAACAAAAGGTTAGAAGACAAGCTAAATTTCAGTAAACCTATTATTTTAGGTTCCTAAAAGCACAGCAGCAAAACACTGGCTTTAGATCAAAGGAGTATAACTGTCAACTCCAAAAACTTTATTAAGGGGCTGTGTCTACCAAAGCTTTGGTATTTTGGAGTGTTGATATTGGGGTTTTTGACATTTTGAGGGGTTGATACTGGGGTTCCATATGATTTTTAGTGTTGATATTGGGGTTCTTTATGAGATTTTGTCGGCAAGGAAACACCTCAGTAAGTACATTTGGACAGAGCCCAATTCAGGGAGTACTCTAGCAGGACACAGTTTTGGTATTTGTACTTCCCCCCTCCACAGTGATTGGACAGTTGGATAAAAAGTGACAGTGACAATTGCGCATTGTTTTTTTCAAGTTATTTATTTATTTATTTATTTTTTGGCCATTTTGTGCCTTTATGCAGCTGAAGAGTGGACAGGAAATGGGGCAGAGAGAGAGGGGATGACACGCAGCAAAGGGCCGAAGGCGGGAATCAAACCAGCGGCCGCTGCAGAGGACTAACAGCCTCAGTACATGGGGCGGATGCTCTACCAACTGAGCTAAACCTCCGCCCCTTGCGCATTGTTTTTATCCAAAGTTGAACATTTTTCAACTTTCTGCAACCAGAGAAAAAACACACACACCAAATGCACAGCACTCAGTGCAGAAAAGAATGCTCAGCACGGCAACATGCTGCTGGCATTTGTAGTAGAGTAAATACATCACCTGCTGAGTTTTCCTATAGCAAATAAAGAGATGACAGGTTCAGGCGTGGGCCCTTCATCACCAGACTCGTATGGCTCACATCCTGGGCTCTCTGCTCTCTCCACAGGCTCGTCATTAGTGTTCCAAAACTGGCCTTCCTCACGGTGGTCCATCTCATCAAACTCTTCCTCTTCTCCCCCCGAATAATCTGAACCAGATTCCCTGAGGCAGAAAGGATGAAATGAGTTGTGGGAAAACACTGCAAATTAGTCTCTTAGTAAACTGTACTTACTCATATGGCTCATCAAAGTCCTGCGACTGCAGATCCCGCAGCAGCTCCTTGAGTTGTTCTTGATTCTCATTAGTCATGAATATCCTCTGCAAGGGCATGGTGTTCACCTCCGGCCTGATGCCGTCACCTGGCTTTGAGCATGTTCTGGTCCTCGCCAGAGACCTCGGAAGAGCCTTGCCACTGCTTTTCCCATTGCCTCTGCTGTCCCTGTATTGATCTCTACCTCCTCCCCTTCCACGACCTCCATCCCTGCCACCTGCACGGCCGCCACCGCCTCGTCCTTTACTAGGTCTGGAGGCAAAACCAAGAAAACAGCAGGGAACATGAGAGAGGAAATCACCAGAAAATGAACACACTGTGAAGAACTTTAAATCTGATAATTAATTCCTTCACTATTAATTAGGGAAGCACAATTGTATTGGCATGTCATTGATATTAGCTGATGAAGGCTTAAAAACAAAATATCATACTGGCCCAAAATGAACACTTCTGCAGACATGAAAGGCAAATAAGATGACACATTAATTATGTGCATGTGACACAAGTATGTCTGTGGTGTGGAGATTTTGAAATGGATACGATGATTTGAGATGATTGCTCAATGTCTGTCGTGAAGAAAAAACAAATCGCATTCTTCCAACAATTCAAATTTAATTGCCCATCTTAAGAGTTAATGTTGCTGTCATTTCAACAAAATTTATGAAGAACAAAAGGAAACAGGCATCAGCAGAAAAAAAAAACTGCAGTCTTCTTATTTTGCCCAGTGAATCTGCACTGTATTTTATGTCTGCATCTGCATAATATTATGTTAATTCCACTACATGAGAGGCTTGATGTTCTCTGCAATTACATGGGAAAAAAATATGTGTTTATATAGGTGTGAGCCTAAATGAGGTGGAAACATATCGGCATATTGGCAAAAATCCCATATCGCGCTTCCCTGCTATAAACGCATACTTGCTGGAACGAGCGGGTCCAAAATCAAGGCTGAAATCATCGTCGTCATCCCAGCGACCAGCACCTCCTCCTTTCCTACTTCCACCTCCACCTCCTCCACCACCACCTCCACCTCCTCCTCCTCCTCCTCCTCTTGGCTTGTTAAATCTCCCCCCTCCTCTGTTTGGCTTCCCACCTCTTCTCCTTGCACTCATTTCTCTGTGAAAACAAGTTCATCACAGATAACAGATTTTAAAGCAGTCTAGATCTGATAAATAGATGATCAACTTTATTAATCTCCAAAGAGAAATTAAAATGTCATATCAACCAGGTATATTAAAATACACAGTGGCAGTCCAAATACACATTTAAAATTCTCCTAAATTATTAGTATGTAAATAAATAAGGTGCAGAACAAAGGCACAAAATACTTCTGATCAGTAGAACTCAGATACAGTCCAATAATTCTGGTGTGCAAAAAGCAAAATGATTATGTCAATAATAATATTTCAGCTTCAAAGTATTACCATCAACACAACATGGATTGTTTGAAATACACTGCTGTCACACCAAAGTGCACTCACCTCCAATCAGTGTCCTTTCATAGCAGCAAATATCTGTGAGTAGAGAGACAAAATGCATTTCATGAATAAATCTCCTGAGTATCCAATAATAATCCTGGATACATCAGAGAGCTAGCTGCGGACCCGGTGAGAGCAGGCAGCTACTGTACATCCACTGCAGTGCTCAGAGTCGCACATAGCTGTGGGGTGGCTCAGCTCGTTGTGGCACTTCAGTTCAAGTGCGAGCAATGAGATGGTGGCTGACACACACGTTGCTGGTGGCTACAATTATGCAATCAAACCGGGCATGCAGACCCAACCGGGGAAATGGCCATTTAACTCCACGCATGGCTGAACCACAATGTGTTTAGATAGCAAGTTATAAAAGAACAGGAGATAGCTCGTAACAGATAAATAATGCGGTGTTGTGCTGCGTGGTCTGGCACGTCAGTCAGGAAAGTATTGTACACCAAGCTGCAGCTAACTAGCTAACAAGCTAACAGCTAGCAAGCTTAGCCTCACTTCTGATTTAACAAGCTAAAAGCTAGCTTAAAGAAGCTTTCTCACAAGTCAGGTTGAGAGGTTTAAATGCCAAAGAATACCATAAAAATACAGCAAAATATTATTAGCGATAAAGTATATAAATACTTGAAAAACTTAACTTTCATAACAAGTAACTATGTACAAACCTGAGCCAGCTGTTCCGACCACCGGTAGCCTGCATCTCTTTCATTGGTCGAGAAACGAAACTGGTCGGGAACCCCACACCCGCTTGAGATCTCGCGAGACTGATCATTTTAACCACACTATGACCTTCCCCTAACCCTAACCAGGTTTATTCTTTTCCCTAAATCTTTTGTCCCTGATATCTTCAACACACTGTAAAGCATAACTTGTGTCTGCAACGTGCCAAAATTAGGAACCAGGTATGCAAATCTCGCGAGAGTTTTGGAAAAAGTAGGGCTCCCATCTAGACCCAACTGTCACAACTCAGAGTTCAAAGTTTCTTTTCCGGTGTCCGGTAACGCTTGAACTAAGAAATGTATAATACTATATAGATTTATTATTTAAGCAATATCTAAAGTTGTTGGAGTAAATTAAATGTGGCATGTGATAAGCTAATGTGCATTTTTATGAAGTGTAACGCTATTTTAAAACAGCACTTTATTTTAAGCTAGGTCTGCACCAAACCTGTAACCATAGTAACTGCCGTTTGCGTCGTGCTGCCACTGCAAGTACAACACAGACTAGAGTAGTCAGGAATGGTTATTTTTAGGCTGATTTAAGGAACAAAAATAGCATGAAGTTTGCTTGTGTCATTCTCACAACTTTTTAATCAGTTGTTTTTCTTTTCATGTTCCAGAAATTGCCGTTTTCTGGCGGCTCTGAGAGCCATTTGCCATTTGAGGGAAGCTGTCACAGATGTCTGGTGGGGTGTGATTATGAAGATTCTGCACACATACTCACAACTTATCTCTCCTATCTGCTCTGCTGACTAACTTTGTATGATTTTCATTTACAGATAAAAAGGGAAGCAATAATTTAAAAACTCAAGGTAAATATTCAAATTTAACACTTTGAAACTGTGTATTCACCCGAAACCTGAGGTGCTTGAGGTAAATATGTCCATTTGTTTACAGGGGAAGAGCCTATAAAGGTTTCCTACTTTTTCCCAAATGGGGACAGATATGGTGAGTGATAACTAATGACACTGCTCATGCCTCATGAAGGCTGGCTGCAGCTATTTCATTGCACACTTGTGTTACTTGCTTAGACTCAAATATTAACAAACCTGTGATTCTAGCCATGAAGAATAAGCAGGTGACAAAAAGTCACTGCATTAGTTAGGTCCCTGTAAGTAATTATAAGATATTATTATGTGTTAATGAGACTATATGAGTGTTAATAATAGCATCATAAACAAGTTTATTGTTAGATTAAAAGACACAAAACCTACAGAATTTTTCATTTGTCCACGAGTGTCCAGTCTCTTGACTATCAAAGTGAAGGAGTACAGGGAGGTTTTACATCATTGTACCATCAGCCAATCACAGAGAGGCATATGATCATGCCCCCCCTGATGATACTGCTCATGCCTCATGTACAATTTGCTTGCATAGGAATTTGTATTTGTTTATCTATCTTCACACATTTATGTTAGCATTACATAGGTCTGAGTCATCCTCTCTTCTCCACAGAGGGGGAGTGCAGCAGGTCTGCCTCAGGGGTGATGATGAGGAGTGGTGCTGGTAAACACACCTCAGCAGGTGGTGTCATATACACTGGAGAGTGGCATGAAGACAAAGTATGTATTTACTACTTTACCTCTGATGTCTGTGTGGTTGTATTTCCTCTGTGTTTTGTCATACATGCCTCTTTTTCTGTGTGCGTCTCCTTCACAGATGCATGGCAGAGGGACCCTGCAGCATCCCTCTGGAGCACTATATGAAGGAGAATTCAAAGACAACATGTACCACGGCACGGGGACATACACCTTCCCAGACGGCTCTACATACAAAGGTCACTTTCATGAAAATAGGTAAAAAGCAATCCATGTTTGGCACTTTACTGCATCACTCCTTTAATCTGTGTGTATCAAATGTTGAGATTTTTGATGTCTTAACTGGCATGTTCTAGGTTGGAAGGAGAAGGGGCGTTCACAAACACACATGGACTGGTTTGGACCGGGGAGTTCCACGGCAAAGCAGCACTGGGCTTGAAAATGCAGCATAACATTTAACCAAAGCAAACATTATAGTACTGGAATGTTTAAAACACTGTACGATATTATTCAACATTAACATTAAACTGTATTTGACTGTATTTTATCACCTAAAAATGTACACGTATAGCCTGTCTTTGTGCATGCATTAAGCCTATTTACTGCACTAAATACTGACGGACCTGTGTTTTTGCTCACATCTGTGTATTTCTCTGTATTGGTGGTTAAATATCCGTGCAATCAGTGAGTCATGTCTCTTGCCTGGAGTCACTCTCTCAGCTGCATCTCCTGCTTTACTGGCCATGGTGCTCCCACACGGAAAGTGTCTCTTGGTGTGAGCTTCATTTCACTCAGAAAACACATTGGGTCACATTGGAGTCATTTTTCCTGGCCCTTTGTCACTCACAGAAAACGTGTTTAGTGCTTAATGGATTTATCAACCCTAGATGGGCATTGTTTTGACTTAAGCTGCAGAAAGCATAGTTAACTGTTAATAAGTGCATAATGAAGGCTTTATTAACCCTAACAAGGCATTGTTCTCACTTTAGATACGGTAACTGCAAAAAATATTGTTAGTTTAGGTTTAATGATGGAATAAGCAAGTTAGTTTAACTCAATAAACGTGTAATGCTATTTTAAACAAAAGAAACTCAAAAAGCTTTTATTCATGTTCTTGGCAGTCTATAAACTGTTAACAGGTTTCATATAAGTGCTTACAAATGTCTAACAATAACATGTTTATGATGCTATTGTTAGCACTGATATAGTCTTAGTCAATAATGATTATTTACCACGTAAGTCAAAAAAAACAAAACAAAACTGAACAAAACCTCCAACATTTTTCATTTCACCTCGCTTATACAGTCTCTTGACTATCAGGGTGAAGGACGAGCACCGGGAGGTTTTACAGCATTGCACCACCAGCCAATCACAGAGGGGCATACGATCACGTCATCATCCACAACAGCTGCACCCGAACTGTTGGAACACTGGCCTGAGGAGCTGTGTGATGTGATGCGAGTGTGTGTGGTCAGTTTGACCTTCAGTGTTGGTGTGTCTGAGTGTGTATACACACAGCTTTCCACCCTGTGTAATCCTGCACGAGTCAGCCAACGGATAATTACTTCACACACAACCACAAACTGTTCAACATTGTTTAATAAGCAACTCTGATATTGTAATCTGTCATTCTATTGAATAATGCCTCTATGGATCTGTAATTGCACATACCCCTGAACAAATTCAGTATTGAGTATTTATCTTTCTAGACTCTACAGATATGGAAATGTGTGTAACAAAAACACATATATACTGTTGTAACATCCATACAATGCTAAACACGTCAGATACAAGAAACAGCTATTTTCATTGATTGTACAATTTTTCAAGTAGAAAATAACATTTTTGTATTGCAAACCTTCAGCTGTGACTCGAATGAAAAACCTTAAATATGATCATGAAGGCAACAGCAATGAAATAAAAATAGAAAAATGGCACTCAAATTTGGCACAAGATACAAAAAGAGACATCTGAACTTGAAATGTAACCGACATAAAAACAAACTCACCATGAGTTATTGTGTTTAGTGAAAATGTACAGCCTGTGCAGTGAGTGTTTGGTGCTTCAGGTGTTATTTTAGTACAAGAATGTGATGATAAATGTGTATTTATCAGTACAGGTAGTGAGCTAGATGATGGCGAGGAAGCTTTTAAAACCTTTGCAATATATTATCTCCATAAACCTGAGAATCTATAAGATATACAATATTCTTTAAAGATTTCACCTTTCTGAAGAAGAAAAATAAATTCCTTGTAATGCAGAACGCTGTGACTTTCAGAGGAAAAAGTACACTTCTAATTGTGCTGGAAACATCAGTAGACAAATAAAACAGCCATTCAAAGTACCATAGAACAAAACAGTGGCCATGCACATTTGTACAGAGAAGACTGAGTCAAAATTATTGTTCTAATCTATACAAAGATAATACACGACTGCTCTTGACCCCTCGAGGCAAGTAGAGAACAATCTGAACCGAGCAAGAATGATACGAAACAAGATGACCATGCTTTTTGTTTTCTGTGCTTCAGTTTCAGAGACATTCCCAGGAAACACTTCAGAGCTCTCCACTCTGCTGTCCCGTTTAGGTAGTTGTTTGACGTGAAGGAACGAATAAAGTAACCAGTGAGGACGAACTAGAAAAACAGCACCATTTTTGTGACAGCTGTGTTCTTCCAAGCAAGGGCGGCGAAGTGCTCACCAAGGCCACCACCGAGGAGCTCAGTGGTTTACGTATTGTGCTGTTTGGCGGGCAGATAGAGGGGGAGGGAGTCAGCAGGTTGAAGCAGGCCGTCCAAAAAACCAAAAAAAAACCAAAAACAGAATTCACGCTATTCCGATCATTTCTGAGGTCGACTATGGTTCCATAGAAAAGCTGGTGGGGCCTAAAAGAACCTGTTAGTCTCAGTTCTCCGTTTTTTTTTTACTTTGACTGCACATCTGGTTAACCACCTCACCTCAGTTAAAGAGCAGTGCACAGCCGTTTCCCTGAGCTCTTCTATAGAACCATAACAGAACTTTGTTTTTGTTTTTTAATGACATCCATGATTCACAGAGTTGGTTTTCTGATTTCTAATTTTGAAATTCAAAGATAAACTTTCTATGAAACTTAGAATAGCAAGATTCTATAAAAGGAAAATGTTCTACTTGTGTATACTTCTAAAAGAGAACAACTAGGATACAGCTTATTTGACATGATTCTTATTGTTTCTTACTCCAAGACATCCTCTCCAAAATCTGCCCAGTTTCATTTACCTTTTTTTTTGTTTTTCTGAACACACAAACCTTTTACGTTCACAAACAAACAAACCCATACACTTATAGCTGGTATTTTTCTTTCTTTTTTTTTTTTGGTGACATATTACTAATGTTGTTAGTGGAAACAGCTCCCACTTCTACATTTGGACTATCAAAAATGACCCTGTGCTTTGCTTCCGAAAGGCCTTTTTTTTTTCTTCTAGAAAATACATATGAAAACCTTTCAAAACCATCACCGACAAAACTACAACCCAGTACCTACAGTAGGCTTTGTGTTAAAATTTAAATTAAAAAAGACAGAAACTGATTAAAAATCATTTAAATTTACATCTTCATTCAAAAACAAATTATCAGAAAATGCTGAACCACACGCATTGATACAAATAAATAGGAAAAATGAGTCAAAAAAGCACCAACATTTTAAAAAGGGGACATATAAATTGAAAAGTGGTGAAGATATTTGTTTGGGGGTGGGGGGCAGTATAACTGGCCAAAACAGTCTCCTGCTACAGCGGTTTCTTATTAACTGCTACCTCTGATCTTGCCTGTCACATCCATGTGTGTTCACAGTAGTCGTAGGCACATCTTAGCGTCGAGTGTGTGCGTGTATGTGTGTGGCATCTATTTGTGTCGAGCTCACAGCAGGAAGCTCCAATTGTTCGACAAATTTGCTCCATTTTTACTCTTCGTCTCCTCTCTTCTCACAGCCTGGGTGGTGGCTTCTCTATCTCCAGCTTCTTTTTCTTCACCCTCCCCCATCCCTCCATCACCGATCTGGAGTATAACCCCCATCCCTGCCTCCTCCTCCTCCTCCTCTCTTCCCCAGACTCCATCATGTTTGCACTAAGAACACACCCTAAAACCACTCCGACAGGCTCGTACACTCTTAGAGAAAGATGCTAACAAGAACCAGAAAGAGTTCTTCAGATGGTCCACATACGAGAACCCTTTCTGGTTACTGGTAGAACAAACCCTTTCAGAGAACCCAACATAAAGGGTTATACCAAGAACCATCTGTGAAAGGTTTCACCCAGAACCACATGAGAGGTTCTACAGAGAACGTCACTGTACCCTTTTTTTTCTTTTTAAGAAAGGGGTTCTCCAGAAGCAAATGTTTCTGGGTGGAACCTAAACCCTTCAAGAAGAACCCTTTTGTTGGAACCCTTATTTCTAAGAGTGTATGTGACCTCTCCTCTTCCACATACCACCTCCTAGCCTTCATCTTCCCCCTCCCATCACGGGTTCTGCAGCAGCCCCTCCCACTGGATGGGCTGGGAGAACACCTCCCTCTCCAGCCACATCTCGTAGCTGTAGTGGAAGTCCTCGGGCAGCTCCACCCTCTGACCCAGCACGCTCTGCAGGCAGTTGTCCACGGGCGTGAAGTCCCCGTTCTTGTTCTTGTCGTAGCGGCGGCTGTTGAACTTCTCGATGCTCTCCCGCAGGGCGCACTCCTCCGCCTGGAAGTCCCATGGTCGAGCATCGATGTCTGGGACGAGAGAGGAGAGAGGAGTGGGCGTTTAATCCATCTCAAGGACCTTTATTTTCATGTGTAACGTAAAACAGCATAAACCAAATTAAAATAAAGACAGAGTAAGAAAAAGAAAGAAAAAAGACAAAAGGAAAAAAACGCGACGACACAATACACAACACACCTGTGCCTGTGTTGATTATTGATCTTTGCTTCCGTTTCTCCACCTTATTCTTCCCCTCTTTTTTCTCTATCCATCACTCACAGTGGCAGATCACTTGCTCTCCCGTGAGGGACGGTGACCCTGAAAGCCCCCCCCCCCCCCCCCCCCCCCCCCCCCCCTTTCACTGTTGCTATGGCAACACAATTTAGACTGTTCTGCGGTGGCTTTTGGAGCATTGTAGTTCACACACACGCACACACACACAATAATCATACAGATGTATACATACACATACATGTACACATCTACCATTAATTATAGAATTTGTATGACCTGAAATGTCATGGTGGGCAAATGCAGTCTTTTTACTGCAGTCTCTGTTCTGCTAAACAGCTCTGTGTGAGGGGAGAGGACGACTGCTGGGACTAATTATCGCCATGACCACCTCATTTATGAAGACCTGAGAGGTCAAACTGAGACGTGGGTGCAGGAGAATAACGAATAAGTGCGTGCCAGCGTGTGTTCTGAGTGCTGGAGATCATCCCCAAATCTAATGTGAGTCTCAAAGCTGCATTTGATAATTTTTTTGATAATATCATAAATTAGGACTGTAACAAAGAAGAGTATCCCATCTTTAATGGGACGGGAACCGATACAAATGCTATTATCATATATGCTTATCAGTCCAATTCTTTACTGAGTCCCTTAATAATTTCTGATCAGTTTTCTGTGCAGAAAAACACTTCAGCCTACACAGGTTTTCACTTCAACGCAATTATTTTATTATCTCTGAGTCCCTGGGTAACAACATGCTGGTTGGTTGGGAAGCAGTGGACCTTGAGGGAGTGTCAAATACACAGCTTTCCTGAAATTGGAGCCCATGTTGCGTAGAAAAATGTTTCAGTTTTTCTGCCCTTGCTTGAAATCATCATTTTACAGACATTACAATGAGCACTATTGTCATCTCTCTTTGTGAAATGAAGCCAACACATTAGACCGTTTCTTCCTCTCCACCGTAACTCCCTTTTGTTGCAGCATATACACAGGAGGAATTGTTTTGCAGTGAACAACGGCCAGCATCAATAAAAGCAAAATTCCAGTTGATTGGACAATTTGGAAATGGTTCTCAGTTCCTATCTCTAAGTACTAACTGAGATTCTGTTTGGAAAAAGGTAGAAATTGGACAATAAGAATGATACAGTTTTCAAACAGCTTTCTCTCTCTCTTTAAATAATTATGCAAAAAAAAAAATGTTCTTGCCAGTTTGTTTCCCTTTGCTGTGGGTTCTTCTTTTTATATAAACAGTTTAAAGGTAGAATATGCATGATTTGTTTGTTGCTCAAGAGAGGTAGAGAGTGAATGAAATGAGGGAGCCGCAGTAGCCAGAACAAAGCAGTGAATTTGAGAAAGAAATCAGTATTTTCACAAAAAGCACAATGAAGCACAAATAAAAACACCCAAACAGGATGTTGTGTGTGCAGCCAATGTGATCCTCGGTCTATTCTGCCTGTGTGTATATGTGTGTGTATCTCTCTCTGCAGCTCTCACAGACAGAGAGCAGAGAAAAGAGATGGAGAAAGCAATGTAACTGTTGTTCACTATCTCATAATCAGTGTTCTGTTATTGGCTGCCTTTAATGGCTGTATGAACTGCTAAAAATGTAAAAAGTGGGATTAATAAAATACAGCATTAAAAACCTGCTGATATTTTAAGTTCATGTCCTTAGTGCACAAAAATGACTCAAGCATTTCATTTGTAATAAACAGCTTAAACTCTTCACGAATGTGGAACTTACCGTTTCCGTACGCCCAGTCGTCATTGAGCCTGTGGCGGACCTTCTGGTAGATGGCCGACATGGTCTTCATGTTGCTCTTCCTCCACTGGCGGCCCAGGTACTTGGTCTGGATCTTCAGCAGCTTGAGAACGTAGAGCTGCATCATTGCCTGCTTCACCTTCAGAGCTCTCTTCAGGATGGGGGCAGACTTGAACACCACCAGCATCTGAAAAGGGAATTAAATTGACCAGAGAAGCCTGTTTGAGCATGCTGTGGTCTACCAGAGGCAAACTGTAGACAAAACACCCATCCATGGCTGCTACACAACCAATAAAAACATCCAACCTGCCTGCAAGAGACAGAAGACTGACCTTGAACTGGATTTGAATGAAAATGTTGCTTTTCATATGGCCTATATTTAAAACTAACTGTTTTTTGTGTGATATACAAATGAAAATGTACATAGAATGGCTGTTCTGATGCTGATCGATGTGTGCAAATCCATAACAGGATAATTTATTTTTATTTTCCATTCACACATCCAAGGGCCCACTGCCCTGCTGGGCCCCTGGGTGTGCACTCAGATGCTGATGAGGACACACAGATGGTTGATCCAATCATGTGTCCAGTTTACCAAAACAACCGGGCGAGTATTACAAATAATAAACTTGATTTTCTTCTTTTTTTTAAACCCACCTTAATGCTACAAGTGGTGCAGAATCACTCACCATCGTCCTGGAGTGTTTCCACTTTGTCAGCTTGTTTAATATTCTCAGCAGGTTGATACAAGAAAACAGGTTTCTCCAACAGAATTGGTTGCTGTCTCCTGCTTCCTAAAAAATACCACACACACACACACACACACAGAGCACACAAAGGTCACAATGACACCTGGATGGAAGGCTACTTCACTTGCTGACCTTCATCCAGTGAAGATCAATCAGACATCACGCTGACAGTGTTTTCACTCACCAGACTCTCAGCTGTGAGTTCAGGCATCTCATGGACCACACAGTGGGGAAAGTCCAACACACATATACTGCAATGAAAACACACACAGACGTACAATAACACATAAGAAAAGACAAGTTTAAACAGTCCAGTCTACTTTTCTGCAGTATTACAGCCTGCATCGGAGCTAAAACAAGGCTGTCCCCATCCTAACACCTGCTGAGTAAGACTCCTGTCACCTAATTTGTGGCTTAATGATATATTTTTTTTCTTTTCACACTTGAATCTCCTGTCATTGAATTGCTGCTGTGATGCCATCTGTGCCACCTGCCCATAAATACTCTGTTACCCATCTGACCAGAATGTCCTCAAACAGAAACCATAGGTGTCCACTGAGCAAATTCTGTAAAGGTGCAGTAACAGCACTAAAGTAGAGGTCATTTTCCAACATCAGTCGCTGGAAATGGTTAGAACTGTGAATACTGACACTGGAGGCACAATTATGCAATTTTCCTAAATTTTCCTGCCTGTCTTTTGATAGGCAGTGAAACGAGGAGTGCAGAGCTTTCTGCGACAAAGAGAAAAGGATCCCACCTGTTTTTGGCACTGATGTAGGACATGATGTTCTGGTTGAAGAACTTGAGGATGAGTGGGATACAGTTGGCAAACACCAGGTGCTGGGAGACGATCTCGAACTGCAGGGAAAGAGGAGGCGGAGTGTGCAATAGTTAGCGAGCCTGAGAGTCTGGAAAAGAGCAACAACTAAAAATGTAACTCCTATGCATGAATAAAAATAAGTTTCACACTTCGACTCCTTTGTTATGATTCTCCTTCTGTGGTCAGACAGAGCTTTCTAGATGAGATAAAGAACATTTGTGATAATGATGCTGGTGAAACCCTGGATGAAAAATCCATCTTTCAAGAAAAAATTGAAGAGAAAAAATAATCCTGTAGCTGCTAATCCTGTATCATTGATGAGTTTCCTGTGGGTAAAAGGTCAAAAACCCGGGGATTTTTATTCTCATGCAGCAGCTGCACAAATCCACCACCTCATCCAAGAAGCTTTACTAAAGATTAAAAACAAGCAATTGTGCTGCTGAATCTATCATGAGCTCATATTTCAGTATTTCATTGACTGTGGTTGTTTAAAATGTGCTTTATTTTGCCCTGTTTTTCTGTGTATAATGATTTCTTGATGACGGCCTTGTGTAATAAATGTATTCTTACAAACAATTCTTATAAAACAGTGTTTGTAGGGTGTCATATAATGTGCAAGACTAATCGATTTGACGTCCTACTGCAGCTGCTTATGTGTCTGCATGTAATCTGCTGATGTGGCAGCAGAGGGCGCTACCACTACAACTACAGAGCAGCTGGATTTAAGAGTGTAAAGGAATGTCTCTTCCTAGCAACAGAAAATATCCTTGTCTTACAGAGCCAACATTCAACTGATAGTGGAAATAAAAGCTCTTTTTCACTCTGTTTTCAGTCTTCATTGAGATGAATAAACCAACTAAGGCTGGGTTGCACCATCAAGGATTAATTTAAAACCCGATTGAATTATGGTTCAACTTTAATTTATGTTGCACCAAAACTTCAAACTTTGATCCAGTATCAACTTTAAACTAGCGCCGCAACAAACGATTATTTTCATCACTGATTAATCTATCAATCATTTTCTTGATTGCTTGATGAGTTTAGTTCATAAAATGTTAGAAAATGGTGAAATATCTTGATCATTGTTTCCCAAAGTCCAAGAATTTGGACATTTCTTCTAAAAAAAAACAAACAAAAGACTCAAAACAGTAAACTGATCATCAAAACAGTTGATGATTCATTTTATAGTTGATTAATTATCAGACAATCGTTGCAGGTCTACTTTACACTTACAACTCAGGAAATTTGACTTTTAAAATGATGAGAAAAATAATCCTGTGCTGAGCCATCATGAGTAGGCTAACCAACTTTTTATCTAGTGAATACAGAATGCAATGTTTTGTTAAAAGTTTCCCCACTTTTTTAGGTCCCAGTGGCCCTCAAATTTATTTTTATTTATCAATTTATTTTAACTTGGTTGAGCAAGCATCTCTAAATTGACTGACCTATTTAATTTAGGTTAAAATCACTAAACTGGGGTTTTTAGTTTTGAATTATGCAGCAGAGCTCTGCTTAACTTTAAATGTGTAAATTGACTCATTTTAAACCTGGTTTTACAAAACTGGAACCTAGACCTACTTAATCTTTGTTGGTGCAACTTAGCGCAGGAGTGTATCAGGCTGGTGCAGGAGGTTGTGAGGTGTGAGGGAGGAGTGGAGGTCTAAAGGTGGGGGGTGGAGAGGAGGATGAAAGGAGGAAAGTAATGGCACGCTTGAACGGATAATCAGGTGGAGGGTAGTGGAGGTAGCAAAGGGGGGAGGTGCATGAATTCTAGGGTACGTGTGTGGCGAGGGGGGGGATGGTGAGATGGAGAAAAAAGGAGAATAATGTAAGAGGAGAGAAAGATGTTAATGTGAAGTGCCTGTAGGAGGTGTGTGTTTGTGTAACCTGATAAATATGGTTGAGTTTGAAGTGTTTGAGGAGCAGCAGGAGCAGAGCAGAGATGGCCTTGACGATGATTTCCTTGTGACGGTTCACGTCAATTCCCAGCTTCATGCTCTGAAGGACTGTGATACTGGAGGACACACACACACAGAGAGAGAGAGAGAGAGAGAGAGAGAGAGAGAGAGAGACTGTAAGACCTTCAGCTCTCTAATAATAACAGCTTAGTCTCAATAAAATGAAAACATAACCATTAAGAGACCGACCGTTCACCTTCTTTTGAAAACAGATATTCTGATTAATCTGTTTATGATGCAGCTGAGGTTTTTCTAATTGTGGCTGAATAAACTAAAAACTATAGAGCCTCAAACCAAGCTGAAAAAGTACAGATTTCAGCCAGTAACATTTCAGCCAGGGTTGTGAATTCTTTTGAGTCGGATCGTTTTGATTCTGTTCTCAGCAGGGAAACTGTCTTTCGGTGTCCTCATGTCTAGAAGCAGGCCATACTGCAGACCAAAAACAACCCAGGATAAGTGTTTTTATCTACACAAAATGGCAGAAAAATATATTTTTCTTGCTGATAAATAGAAAACTAAAACTACTACTACTACTGTTACATCCATGTCTGTCAGTAAGGAATTTAATAAAAGGTATCAAGTGTATTTTTTAACTTTTAATGGAAGTAATTGAGTGCAGTGGATAATTTCCAGTGAGAAACATACTTTCGTCACTTAGAAACTATTTTTACAGAGTATTTCATGGAGTACAGAGGACTGATAAAAAGCTTAACATTATGATGTCACAGTGAAGTTGACCTTTGACCTTTTGGATATAAAATGTCGTCACCTCATCATTTTATCATAATAGACGTGTGTTTGAAATTTTGTTGTAATTAGTGCATTAATTCTTGACAACAGTTGAGTCCAAGTGGACATTCGTTCCAAAATTGAAGAAATTCCATCATAGCATTCTTGAGATATCGTGTTCACAAGAATGCGCTGGACAGCCACAGCAGTCGCTGGTGCAGAGGCATAACAACCAAGAAGTGAGTTTTAAATAGTATTCCATTTACCAAAAGTAACAGAAAAGGTAGACTTCTCTTGCTGATAATTAGAAAATATCAAAATATGTGGCTGAAGTGTGAAAGGTGTTGCTCCTCAGACAGTTTACTTTTCCATTACATCCTTTTATCACTGGAATACTGCTCAACAAACAGCAGCTGTAAATGTTGGTGTCGTTTGACAACATACAAATATATTTTATCTTCAGCTGTCTGATCTAAATGTGGCTCTAGATGTCTGCAGATGCATAAAAATAGCACCCTCAAATAGTCAAACTGCAGCAGCCTTTCTACTTACGGCATCTCCTCAGGCAGCACATCAGCCAGGATGTTAATGGAGTCCGTTTTGGCTTTGGAGGTTGGAGCTGCAGCCAGCAGCAGCTTCAGGAGGGCAATCTGACACACATAACAACAAAATATTAGGCACAGACATCTGTTTGAAATCCATATTTTGTTGTTTAACAGGTAAAATGTGTTGCAAATAATGCTGGATAATTACTGGGTGTTCACATAATTGTATGAAAATATGATAATATAATATGAAAACATATTTGTTGGTAAAATAATGTGAATCCAGGGTCAACAATGACAATCAGAAGTACATTACGAGCAACTCACCACGTACTGGGAGAGGTTAGGAAGCATGCCCAGGTACAGCATCTCTGTTGGTGTCTCCTCCACCTCCTCCTCGCCCTATACAGCAGACATAAAACCACGCACACAAACACTTTACTGTATAAATTAACATTCATAAAATGCTCAAATTTCAGCAACCAAGAACATAGCTTTGTTTCTGGCTTGATTAAATATTCATCACATTAAATATTCAGTTTTTCCATCCATGAAGCTTTACAACAGAAAAGAAAAATGAAACTAGATCATCAAGGCTTTCACATTACACCGTCACATATTTTTTAGGCTCATATGAATCCAAAAATATCATAATGACATTACTGACCAGAGTCAGAGGACACTGCTGCAGCTCCTCCTCCCGTTTGATCTGGACCTCAGCGATGGACACATATTTGTGCTGGAGAAGAGAAGGAAACAAAATAACACAAATTATATAGACTTAGTAGCATAGCTACAGTAACTGGTATCCAGCAGGGTTTTCCTCTGTGTAAGTGCACAGGTTGTTCAAACAGGAAAAATGGATTTTAAGTGGGATGTCAATGTCAGCAAGGGGGTATTGATTAGGGAACACTCCAGCCATAATGAGGCAAAACAAAGGAGAAAAAAACAGAAGAGGTTTGAAAATGTGAGGGGCCGTATTATAGAAATGTCCTAACTTGGAGATCCTATCTTTACTGTTTGGTAAACATGGTAATTAGGGCCAGGACTCGTCAATGTTCCTGTCCTAACTAAAGATAGGACAAGTGTATTACACAAGCATCCTGACATCCTCTTTAACAAAATCTTAAATAAACTCTCTTAACTTTATAATATCTGTTAAGCTGTCCTAACTGCCTCTTTTATACCTGCAGTAGTAGCTGACTTACTCGCTAACAGTATATTTAGCTGACAGTAGCTGACGGTAATGTTTGCTAACAGTAGTTCATGGCATTGTTAGCTAACAGTAGCTAACGGTTGTGTTCGCTAATTTGTTTGATCCGTATGACCATTTTTTAAATTGCTTTTTCAGTGACTGCATTCAAAATAGCATGCATTTTCTTTTTACTATTAGCACGCACTGCAGCTGCCCTTACAAAGTATGTACTGTTACATACAAATGAGACGTTTTACTTCCTCATAACATGCTGTGTATTTTTGGCATACTGCATTTGACACACTATGTATTGGGACTCACTGTGTTTTTTTGCCGGTATACTAAATAGCATGGCAGTAGGAGTACTGGAACACACAGTGCATCTGCTGTCTTAGCCCACTCTGTTTCTTTTATCTCTCAAGTAAGCATTATGTAAATTTCCCAAAAAGAACATCTCTGGATTTTCTCTACAGATGTTTTTAACAACTCTAACTCATCTCTCTTGAGGTGAAGTGCCTGTTGTTGTTGTTTAGGTTCCATTTTTAATGTTTCAGTATGTTTCAAGGATAAAAAGCCAACAAGCTGTTAAATTCGGCAAGATGAGGAAAGTCGCGTCAGTTGCTAGGTAACAGACTTACAGTAAAAGTTGATGAGCAATGACAGATGGAGTATTTAGGATTTCCTAACCTAATTTAAGACAGGATTAAGTAAGATAAGATAGCATCCCTAAACTTAGTAAGGTTTTGCTTGTGTAAGACCGAATTGTGAAAAACAATTAACAATTAACACTTAACACTTAAGACAGGAAGTTTCTGTAATACAGCCCCTGTGGCTGATTAAAGTCTGAGAGTGAGGTGCTACATCAGACAGTGATTTCCCACTTACCTGTTTAAGAGTCTTGACACTCTCATGGATGGGTCTGGGCAAGCCCACCAGGGTGTCTATGTCACTACGAAACAATAAACACCATTACACCAGGCTGAATGAGGGAAACATTTAAAGGTTACTTGATTGTCTCAAATGAAATACCTACTTTCCCAGAGTAAAACCGATGAACTTGTTTCTACTGGTCTCCAGGAAGTGCTCGATGTCTTTCTCCCTGCGCAAACACAGACAGGCTGCAGTCAGATTTTTGGATTCATTTGAGAACACCTGCTGCCACAATCCTGCATACAAACCAGCAGCTAAACAGACATTTTTCAAGGGAGCACTCACATTGTGTGTGTGTATGTGTGTGTGTGTGTGTGTGTGCACCCACACAAACAAGCGCGAGAGCACACCACGCTGCATTAGCTTTCTCAAATCTCATCAGTCACACTGCTGCTGCTCTCTGAGTGTGAAGGGTTCAGAGCCTCCTACTGATCAGCACTTAATCAACCCTGTTTTCTGCAGCACTCTGATTCAAAGATATAGAAGTAAGCACACTTAATGACAAGGTTCACTGCAGGATGGACAGAATATAGGTTATCTGATGATGAATGCATGATAAATGCAGTGCTATGAAGTGTGTGTGTCCTCGCTCAGATGCATTATTCATGTACTCGAAGCAGAGGCAGCACCCTGGGAAGACACACATGCTACTGTCTGGGATACACAGATGGAGAGCGTATTGCTAGATGATAGTGAGGAAAGAAAACTGAGAGAGAGAGAGTTTTCTAATTTTGTTTTTAACTCCTCAAATGGTGGCACAGAATCAGGGTCGGAAACTGACACCAGCTGCCAGCCAAGTGGTGTGAAGTCCTGGCTGTGTGAGAAGTCTTCTGTACCCTGGTGATCGAAATGGCAGGTGGCCGAGCATCATTTGGAGGTTTTATCCAATGGGATGAGAGCTAAGTGCTTTTGAACTAATAAAAAATCTGGCAGTGATCATTCTTAGCAGGTAAAGTAATGAGCAGCAGCAGTATTATTTTTCATACAAAGGTCTCACTTAAGGTGTTTTTAATGTGCACAATCCATTTCAGGCGTTCATGGAGGCAGTGGTACACCAGAGAGGTAAAATTACTGTTTTTATCAATAGAGTCTGGTCCCTCTGAACACAGCAGAGGTTAAACAAAAATACAGAAGCTACCCTTTAACACTGTAAAAAGTCCAGTATTTTACAGTTTATGAGTGTTTATTTCAGACTCTTAATAAAAACTATGCAATTAACCTGACTTTAGGGGCCCAGGGGAGGCCCTTTGGGAAGTTGACTCTTTCTGTTGGAGGTCTGAGGGGAGGCGGTGGAGGCGGCGGCTGGATGATGACATCCCGGTCCAAGGGGTCCACCTCGCCCTCGATGCCACTATCTGTGTCCTCTGGGTCCTCCTCCTCATCCCGGGCGTCGTCGTTCTTGAAGGGGTCCCGCTCGTTGTACGTGTCCAGGCTGTCCTGCTTGACCAGGGGCTGGGAGGAGAGACAGAGGACAGGTGGTCAACTGCACTGGGAGGACTGGACTGGGAGGACTTATGTCAAGAGTCACATGACCTATAGACACACACTGAGGAGTAATTAAAACTGAGAAATGGCCACATAAATGTTACATGACAGCATAAAAACTACCTCAACAAACCCCTTAACAAGCAAACTCATGCTGCTCCTTGGTCAAACTCCACTTTTTATTTTAGTGGATTTCCAAAAATACAAAATATGTTACACATTACATCGTCACAAAGCTTCGGGAAATGTGTATAAAATAATGCAAGATGTCTTCATATCTCCCTCTGATGGAAAGATGCAGCCATACACAACATGGCGTTCTGAGTTTAAATATTTCACTCACTCTTTAATTAAGTGTTGGGACAAGCTAATACATAACATATACTGTGACATAATCTCAAATAGTGTTGAATAAAATTATTTTAATAACTGCCTTAGATAAAACAAAAGGGGAAAATCCTATTTTAGGGGTTAAACGTCACTATCCTGATACTCCTGTACTGAAAATGTCAGGTCCTTTATCCTGAAAAGGCGAAGTTAAAGGAGATTTTACTTTGGGTTATGGCCAATATACAGTATATCATCTAGTTTGCATTATTGCCACTTATATTTCAAAACAGTACACATGCAGAAGCATTTTATATATTCGAATTGCACAGTGCACAGACACAATGGGCTACATTCAGACAGCAGCTATAGTCTAAGGGGAACAGATAAGGTGAGTTTCTTGCAGACAAAGCAGTACAGAAAGCTGCTCACAGAGTTACTTATTTCTGATATATCAGGTATTGGCCACATCGAAAATGTACTATAAGCAGCCTAACAAATAATAACATTAAATTCCCGTCTAAAGAATAGATCAAAATGAAGCATTAACGTTTGCTGTGTGAATGTAACCTAAAAGACAAGTAGCTACACACATGTAGTGAACAATTAGCCCTTCCTACCCTTCCTATCTAAAGATTAAAAAAGAACATACCACCACCTTAGCTTGCTAATCAACATGTTACATCTTGTTAAGTCTGCAGAAAAAATGTAAAAATTGTAGTTTCACGACTGTTGGCCATTCATAGCAATTTGTTTAAGTTTCTGCTATTCTGCTGTCATTGTGCCCAGACACAACTTTTCATTTTTACATTTCAGTTCTTGATATGTTATAGTGTGTTTATTAAAGAGCTTTACAGGTGCTGGTGAGTAGGTTTTTTGTCTTTATAAACAGAGCTAGCTAAGGTTAGCTGGTTCCAGTTTTTATGCAAAGCTATGCTAACCATCTTCTAACCTTATAGTTAGAAAGCCAATAGGTGTATCTCTCAAAATGTGGAACTTCATTAACTCATGTAAGGCTGAACAATATGAAATGAAAGCAATAATTTTGACTGGGAATGCAGTTGTGTTATCAATTACAACTTTAGTGATAATGGTATTATTTGCGTTTAATTTTCACTGAAAATAACAAAATCTAAAAATGATGATGTGATTTTTGGTGGATTCTGCACCAAATAAGCATGTTGCTTTCCATCTGGAAAAAAAATTATTTGTAGTCCAGGGCACCTCTGTAGCACCACAATCCTTCATTAATAATAATATTTTGTGATGCATTTTCTCTTAATCAAAAAAGTGCAGCTCCTAAAGTTTGGATATTACACTTGACTATACAGCTATTTTGAAAATATTTTGATTTATTGTTCAGCCCCACTCTTGTTTTCTTTTGTAACACACCTATCGTGTTGAAAAATCCTGCAAGGGCAAAGAAAATCACTGTGACATTTTTCCCAAAAGTGGCAGAAAAAAGACAGCTTTCCACAGCAACCGCAAGCAACATTTCTGAACTTACCACTCATCTGCACTTCAAAAGATACAGGAAAATGCAAGCAAGGCCCAAAAGGACTTTATAAGACTTTAAATTGCGCTCTTATCTACAAACAAACCCATTTCAATTCAAGTGCGAAACACACATTCTCACACAAACACACACATCTCAGTTCAAACAGTTTCTCCGATGAATGACCGTGGCAATAGTGCAAGCATCAGGCATGAGTCAGCGTTCTGGACATTAGTTGAGCTAGTGCAGTCGATGTATGGTGCGCCAGTGGTAGTACTAACGCTGGACTATAAGTGAGGAGTATAGTGAGTGTATGGTGGGAAGGAGGGAGGGAGGGAGGGAGGAAGAGGTGAGACTGTGTTGTGAGCCATTCTCTATGGAGAAGCCATTCACTGCTATGTGGGAGGTAAAGCTAGTGTTTTTCTATCAGGGTTAGGGGACAACTGCTTTCAATGACATCCATTTAAGAGAGAGATCAGCTGAAAACCAAATACAACACCTGCAGAGGAGGTTATATGTTCGTGACGATCTCAATTCACCTCCTCAATGAATGCATTTCAATGACATTGACCCCTAGTCCAGAGTCTACAGTGCAAGGCCGAACTTGGCAGCAATGTGATGGAGACTACAGGGGAGATGCTGCTACGGTCGATGTCTGAAGTGACTGTCTTCATGGGACAGTGGATAGTGACTGCTCGAGCGCCAATGACAACAGCCAGCAAGTCAGCCCTGTCTCTCAAACCCCGCCCCTCCCCTGTACTGAGCAGGTGACAGCGGAGGAGGAGGAGGAGGAGGAGAGAGAAGTATGAGTAGAGGAGGACAGGGACAGTGTGAGGTGTCGGTGGATGGCGAGGAGGGAGAAAGAGATGAAAATGGTGGAATAAGCATGGGAAGGATGAAAGAAAAGAGAGTGGGAGGAGAGGGATAAAAACAAGAGAAAGAGGAGAAATATACGGAGGTAAAGGAACAAGTGGGAAACAGTGGGAAGGATTAAAAACGTAATTAGGATGGAAATACAATTTTGTGTCATGGGAAGTGGAGGGGTGGAGGAAAGATGTATGTTTGAGATGAGAAACTAAAAGATAAGCAGAGGTAAAGGAAAGAAATAGATACAAATGGAAAGGTGAAAAAAATGTATATTGATATAAACATGCAGGGGGTGGGGATTAAATTAAAGGAACAGTTCAACATTTTGGAAAATGTGGTCATTCACTTCCATCTTGAGAGGCTGAGACAAGAAGATCAATACCAATATCATATCTGTTCTCTAAGGTAGATTTTAAGTCTTGCTGTCAACGTGACGTTGCCAAGCAACCAGAAGAGACCTAAAAAAAAGTCACTATCCCCAACAAGAACCAGTTCCAAGATGTAACTGTTGTTTGTACACTTCAGTTTGTGCAAGGATTAAACAAACAAGATATATAATGTGTTACATGATGAGCTTTAGAATGAGTATTTTTACCGGACAGAGCCAGCCTAGCTGTCTCATCCCGTCCACAGTCTTTATGTTAAAACAAGCTAATCATGACCTTGCTGTAGCCTCATATTTAGTGTACAGACACAAAAATGTGATCTATCTTCTCATCTAACTGTCAGCAAAAATGTGAATAAGTGAATTTCCCAAATGTTAGACTGTTCCTTTAAATACTGGAAATGAGGCAGAGTGGAATTGCACCAAAATCACTCATTAAACAGCAATACTTTACAATACAGTATAATACACAAAAATGTGAGGAGTTACCATGGAACAAGTGAGGAAAAATCTAATAATTAATGCATGGAGTAGTTCCTGAATTACTCTGACTACAGAGTATAACAATGCTAGAAAACAGGCTTCCCCTTCATTTATTAATGCTAATGTGATCATGAGGTAATGAGTGATCATTCTCAGTATGATGTGTCACTTTACTCGAGGGGCCACAAAAACTAATAATTAAGTCATTAGTAATGAATGAGTCATTACTAGTTTGTGCCATTCAGTGCCACTCAGGAACAACTCATGAAGAAAGTGGTTGTTATTTTGATTGACAGACAGTTAGCCAGTTGGTGATTTGAGGGGGGATGAAGGGGCATATCATCCTTGTTAGCAAAATGACCAAAATGCATCCTGCTTGTTGACTTGCAAGGGTTACCTGAGATTTGCGCAAGATTGAATCTATGACCCCGACCGCGGCTCTGAAATATCAGTAACCAATCTAAACCTTATTGTGCTGTGTACTGATAAATCAGTGGCTCTGTCCATGGTGCTGAATCAGCAGACAGATTTGTAATTGAATCATCAACTGAATGGCACAAACTAGTAACTACTCATTCATTACTAAATCATTAGTTACTCTTTTTGTGCCCCCTCAAATACAGTGATGCATCATACATAAGCGTTGTTCAGGAACTACTCATTAACTGTTCAATAATTATCAGATCCTAGCTTGTTCCTTAGTAACTACTCACATTTTAAGTATTGTGAAGTGTGACCCAATAAACTCTGGGTTGCCAGAATAACTTTTAATATTTCAGTGTGCAAAAAAAGGTAAAATTTCAGAAATTTCTAAATGCTGCTTTTTCCACTTTGGTGCATTCCAGCATGATTAAATGAGGTTAAATAACAGGAGGAGAAAGGAAAAGAAGAGAGAAAAGAGGGTGTTGGGGATGTGGGAGAGGAGTGCTAAAAGTCCAGCTCAATGCAGAGAGAAAATGCAGAAGGAAAAAGAGGGAATTTGTGGGTAAAGACCTGCTTCTTGGGAAAGGGACTGTCTCCTTCCAAGCTATCAACAAAGGCACTCTGTGGGGACACAAGGAAGAGGGGCAATGAGAAACCAGAGGGCAATTAGAGAGACAGAGAGCCTGTCCAGTCAAACCTCTATGTAAGAAAAAAAACAAAAAAAACAACGGGCGTGGAATTCTCAAAGCCGTCCCAGCGCCAAGATCATCTCCGGGATCACTGACTTACAACAGAGAACCAGTGATGTTGGCACTGAAGAAACTTTTGGGAAAACCTGACCCAGCAAAGAGTTAAAGGGTGGGTTACACAAGGAACTCTATAGGATCACTTTACTACTAACAGGTGAAGCTGTTCAACAATAAAAAAGGCAAATAAATAATGGAAAAATTAGTCTGATGTAGCATTTATACCATAGAGTTAAAGGCACCAAACACACTTTTTCCCTCTGTGTTACTGAGACAGATAAACAGCTCGCACAACATTGGACTATGTGTGAATGTGCATTGGTAGGTGCGTGTTCAATCTAACAGATGATTGTGTTTTGGCTACAAAAATAACCATGAGGACACCAAATCCTTGACATCTGGCACTCCTTGTTTTTGGCTACATGTAGTTTGCGATGAATGCACACTAAAATACTGTGTTTATGTCCCCTTGTTTAAATATGCTCAAGTTAAATGAGAGTGTGTAATTGAAGAAACACTCAGTGTGACTGTAAAGTGTGTTTTATCCATGCTACACTCGTGAGTGAGAGATGTTGGGGTGGCGGTCTGTACCCTGCGGCTGCGGCGGCCTCTCTTCTGCTGCTGCTGTTGTTCGATGAGCTCCATGGCAGAGGCCGGGGGCGAGGCCGCTCTCATGGCCCGAACCACCTTGATGCTGTCTTCCGGCAGCGGGGGCAGGTTCAGACGCTCTCGGCCCCGCACCTTCATCTCCTGGAGCTCTTCAAAACCACCCAAGGTGAACTGGAAGATAAAGATTGAGACTTAGAAGACATCTGAAACAGTATATGTTTGGGTAACACTACTGCAATGTAAAGTATGTAAAAAAAAACTAGAGGAGTGGATTCATTAGAGTGCAGATTTCTACCAGGCAACAGATGGTGAAGCACCCACTGCAATGCTGCTACAACTGCCAGATACAACTAGCGGATATTTGAAAAGAGTGCTTTTTGCAGAGTGTCAGTTGCTGGTTATGTGTTCACTTAACTATCTAAACTTAATAAGGAAACTAGGTGAGACAAAATCCAAACATCAATTTAAACATTGATATCAATTTAGAAGATTTTGTTATTTATTCAGAACATTACAAGCAACCATGCAGCTTTACAAGAATATAATAAATATAGAAATCTATATTTTTGGAAAAACTCAAGAAAGCTAAATTCTAAATAATTTACACTTGATGTTGCCTATTCATAGGTCAGAGGAGTCAGCAGTTGTTATAAAACCAAGCAGTCAATAAAAAAGGTTTTTCAAATATTGTGAATGACTGCAACCATGCGAGGCCCATTGAGTATACAGTCATAAATGCTCCCAAAAAACATATTAGGCTGATGGGACTGCGGACAAAATCCAGCCACATCGGTACATGCAGTCTGTGCTTTTTGCAGGCAAAAGTGTGAAATATTCAATACTACACATTATAAGCTATCACAAAAAAAGTCATTTTCATAACATCAGCGAAATGAATGGAAACTAATGGCTGCCTTTGGTGGTCACAGCTTAAAATATGTGCAAAACTCTGTTCCTAATCGCAGACATACTAAAAAAAAAATCACACACAAACAAACATGCAGATATAGATCCACGTGCATTACATGTCAGTGTTTGAGTGGCTATAATGCACTGACCAGTATTGTCTTCCAGAGCAGCAGTAGCACTTTTTTCATGGGGAAGTGTGGAGCATTCATGCTGCAGAACTTGGTCACCATGGTGAAGAGGAGCAGGGCGAAGGGCTCTCCGTTGTACAGAGGTGAACCTGGGGGGTCAAAGGTCAAAACCAGTGTTACTGGATTGGATTTATCAATGTATCAAAGCACCTGTAATGACATACCCCTCCGTGCTTTTGAGATACTAAATAATAAGCAGTGATTTGCACAAAAATGTGGCTGTGTGCACAGTTTGATCAAAGGAATATACATTTATAAAAGTACAGCAACCATTTGTATATCAGCAAAGGTGTCACACACACACACCTAGCTCATTCTTGAAGGCCTCTCTGGCTGCTCTCCACTCAGGTCTGTCATCCTCTGTTTGAACTCTGATGGTCTCCACCATCAGGTACATGATGCTCAGTAGCACTCTGCAGGGAAAAGAAACACACAGGGCTCAGCCTGACTACGTTTTTGTGTGAGTTTGGCACTTAGCTGATGAATAAACAATAATAATAGGCCTCAAAGGTCTGCAGGTATAAGAGACAATAATATGATGGAGGAAATGATGAGTAACAATGAATGGTAAGTGCAAGAGGCAGAGGCAGCTGCTTAGTAGTACATGTACGAGGGGAAATGATTGCTGTGCTCTGCCAGGATAATGCACCATCCATTCATAATCACCTTATTTAAGTCTGGTGGTGTTTTCTGCATTAAAACACTTTCTTCGCTCAACAAGCTACACTGTTTAAAATGGCTATAATGGTTTTTCAATTTTGAAGCAGTAATTAGGTGCAAATCTACTCCTCTAGCCTGTAATTATTTGTAAGTGTTCAACTGGGGAATGCATAGACGAGCTCTGTGCATGTGTGAAAATAGTGTGTGCATGTGTGTGAGTGTGTGTGTGTGTGTGTGTGTGTGTGCACGCTGAAGGGTGTTTTGTTCAAGAAAATCAATTCCATTAAGCACAAGGGGAGATTCAAAATGAATGTGAGGCAAAGGGACAAAGAGTCTAATTAAATTTTACAGATTAGGTGTGTGTGCATAAGAACCTCTGCTTGTGGCCAGGTGACAGAATGGTAAGCAGCCCATGAGCTTTTTGGAAAGGTACGCACCCCCAGTGCTAGATAATATGTGATAACACTGCACCAGTCGCAGCTTCATGTGCGCTGTCGTGCATTTTATAACACTATCCTGAAATAAAGTTTTTATATTCAACCTAGTGGTATTTTGTCAACAATTTCAATAGTTAATCATTTTATTTTTAGAGATCATATTTGTTTATTTTGGAAAAGTCAATAAAACAAAAGGACACATAATAACATGGATTTGTAGAGAATTTATCCAGTAATTCCTATGTCCTATCAGACTCAAATTTTGCTTAATGACACTTACACATGTTGTTCTCTCCTGGCGAGATCCTTGCTTGTGTTCTATTAGCTCTCAGATTACGTTGCTTTGGATAAAATAAATTGTAATTCTAATTATATGTAATCAAATTACAGTGCAATCATTCAAATATGAGGTTCCAAAAGCCCATATTCTAGATCACATTTGGTTGTAAATCTAATATATTTAATCCAAGACTGCTTATCATACTTAGCTTTACATATTTCCAGACCTTAATTCTATATGCTATGACAAAAGCTGTAGATTGTTTTGATCTGGGAGGTGGGGCAACATTTTCTGCTGTGCAGATGTGGAGGTGGAATTTACACAAAAAGTAATTAGTTATTTGAATTCCTGAATATGTTCTCTACAAATCAATATGATTATGCATCCTGTGTTTTTTATTGACTAAAATAATAATCATAAAATAAACAGACAATATTTTTCTGAAAACGCAATGATGCACTCTACTGAACTTTGGGTACTGTGCTGCCAATGGTTTTCAAATGTAGAATCTTATATTTGACACAGAATCTTCTGACAAATTTCTATGTTGACAACAAAATACTACTAGGTACATGTTGTGCTTTATAGTGGCCACTTTTCTGAAATGTTTACTTTTGGGTAGTGTTATATGCATGATAGCATGATAGCATAAAGCCGCCACTGATGCAATGCCATCATATATTTTCTAACTCTAGAGGTGTATGCTTTGCCAAAAATACCTATCCTTCAGATGCTACCAACCAACCCTACCAGCTCATGGACTAAAGCATGAGAAATACTGAGGTACTGAAAAAGACCAAGACCGGAGACATAAAACTAGAGAATTGGTAAATATTTTTGTGTATTACTTATTCCATCTTATGTGAAGTGAGAAGAATGTGGAAAAGGCTGTGAGAGATGTGGTTATATTGCTTACCTGAGCTCTGTGCTGTCTGCAAGAGAGATGGCAGGCTTCCTCACTGCACTGCTGCACGCCTGGTTGTTACTGCAGACACAGAAACACAAGTAAATAATTGCTTAATTTTAGTGGTTAATTTGAAAAAGGAGAAGAGGAGCCCAGCCTGTGCATATATACCATCAAATATAAACACAGCTGAGAATATAAAAATCACACAACCAGACTCTCATTTCTAATGTGGTGCCTTCTTTATGCTTTCCACATAACCAGCCATGCCTTCCAAAAACACCATGTGTGTATTTGCATGATTGGCTTGCTTACACTGCTTTGTTTTGCAGCGTGGTGATAGGCCAGACTGTGCCACGATGCCTCCGAGCAGCTTATGTAACAACAAAGAAGCGCTGGATCCCATCTGAGGCAGACACCAGCAACAAACAAAGATGACTTGAAGGAGCCGCTGCTGCTGCTTCGTGTCCTCATCGGAAGGTTTGAAGCGTGAAACAAACCTCCTCTCACTAGACTGAGTGCCTTGAACCATACAGAGGAGGTGGAGGATTTGCGAGGGAACAAGTGGATGTGCTGAGGGACCAGGAGGCTGTATTTCAGAAACTTTCTTAAGCTAAGATGAAAAGAGTGAAAGACAGGATTCTCCCCAATTTGGTATGACCGAAGGAAAGTCCGCCTAACTTTAGGAATCTTATCTTATTTTACTTCATTCTATCTCAGTCTTTCTCTATCTTATCTCAGCAAAATCCTAAATTCAATATCATTTATGAATTTAAGTCTGTTACCTAGCAACCGACTACTTTTCTCATCTCATCAAGCTAAACAGCTTTGAAACTGTGTTGTTTTTTTTTTTTTTAAAAATACAAACAATAGAGCAAAAACAACAATGGGAGCTTAACTTCAAGATTGCTGAGTTAGAGGTTGTGGTAACATCTGCAGAGGAATCCAAGGATGTTCTTTTTACAAAATTAAGAACAATGCTAACTCTGGATATAAATGAAAGAGAGCGGGCTAAGATCGCAGACACAGCTTACATTCACTGAGTAAAAAGCAATAAAATAGCAGTCATACAGATTAAACTTCAGCTAATGTTGAACACTACCAAACACTGCCGGAGCTACTGTTAGCAAACACTACCAAACAGTACCTTTAGTTACTGCTAGCGAAAACTACCCTTAGCCGCTGTTACTTAACACTACAATTAACAACTGCAAGCTAACACTACCATTAGCTTCTGTTAGTGAATACTATAGAACACTACTGTTTGAGAACACTACCTTTAGTGATATTTTTTTCCTAGGATAGGGAAGGCATGTCCCGGCCTACTCTGCCTCTGATTGGCTTACCTTGATATTCTTAATCTAACCCTACCCAATCACACTTTCATGTCTTAACGTCTACATAACCTAGCCATGCTAAATGACCCAAACAACAAAGGCAAAGAGTACTAGCCAGTCAGAGTCAGAGTTGGGCAGTCATTACTTTGCTATCCTGGGGGAAAAAATACCTACCTTTAGCCGCTGTTAGTAAATTCTACTGTTAGCCTCTGTTAGCTGACACTACTGTTGGCTAGTTAGTAAGGTAGCTACTCATACATATGGAAAAGGGAAAATCAGGACAGCTTAACGGTTAAAGTTGGGAGAGTTTATTTGGTTTTGGGAAGTTAGGATGTTTGTGTAGTATCACACTCCCTATTTTAAGCTAGGGTAGGAGCACTGAAACAGGAACTGTTAATCTGTAATGGCTTTTTCCTTAAATCAGGTCATTATGAAACTATTAAGATAGGATCTGCAAGTTAGGAAGTTTCTGTAACACAGCTCCAGAACCTCAAACATGGAAGGATTTGGAGAGAATCTGATCATGTAAGCGAGAAAGAAACACTGACTCACTCTGGGCTTGAATCTATGACTCAGGCCACCCTGCTGCCTGTGAAAGACCTCCAGAATTCAAAGATCAAGACAAAGATTTCCTTTATCTTAGAAACATAGCCCTCCTCCCTTCCTGTATTGCCGCAGGCGCTCGCCCAAGGGGGAAACAAATTTTTAAAAAGATATGAACTGTTTTGCACCTCTCTGAGGGGATTGACTGCCTGGTCTATTTTTCTGGCTTTGCTTGTCCTTCATGTCTCTTTCTTTTACCCTCTATTGTAAACACGAGCAGCAGCAAGTCTGTAATCTTATCACGCAAATCCAAGGTGAAAGTGACATTGTAGCATTGTTGTTTGTATCAAAGAGAAGGTCGTTTTGATTTTCTCAGTAGCTGATTTCATTACCTGGCAGATGTTTATCTATTGAAGCAGTAAGTAAAAGTTTTTAATGACTCATACATCCCCTGCATATTCAGTCGTACTCACTCTATCTCCATGCTGAGCAGCTCCAGCAGTGCCGTGAAGATGCCCATGTCGTAGAGCAGAAAGACATTGTGTCTGGACCAGTGGAGCACATCCACCTCTGTGTCACACTCATCAAACACTCCTGGAGAAAAGATGTGAAGAAAACAGTATAAAAGAGGTGTGTTTTTGGATTGATTTGTGGTCTATTTTTTATGTTTCTAACATTCACGTAGAATGGAAAGGCACCACAATTAATGTGATTAGTAACACCCATGCTTTTCCCACTGTAAGTCCAAATGCCTGCTGTTAAAAAGGCCCATTGCTGGTTGTGATACATTGGGACAACGCACCTTGAGCCAGGTATAGGATGGCCCTGGCCACCTTCAGCCTCTTGTCTCTGTCTGTCACCTCCAGTGCATCAAGCAGCCTCATCACATACGCCCTCTGCTCCTCCACCGTCAGCTCGATCCACCTCCTGCCTCGAGCTGCAGGAAGGACATGACAACACAGTGCGCAGGGTTATTTTCAGAAGCACTTCTTTCAGTATCTTTTTCCTCTGCCTCAGTGTTGGCTTCTATGATATGTGGCCACATTCTGTATTTTATTTTGGCATTTTTCCTCCAGAGGGAAACATTTTTGTTTCTTTAAAACTTTTGTTGTTTATAATTAAGTTAATGAAGAAAACAGAAAATTTTGTTATTTAGGCCTTGTTATTTAACCATCTGTAGAGTTTCTCTTTTCTTTCACTCACACTTGCTACCAAGCTTTTATACTCTGCAGGCCTAGCTAATACTTGTTAGCTTACTGTATTTATCATGCTTGTTATCTTACTGTGTTATCATACCCATTAGCTTAATAGTTATCATACCGTTAGCTTATTAAAGTAATTTAGGGCCAATCTGACCACTTGTATAGTTTCTCATACTTGTTCACGGTATTATTATACTCTTTAGCTCACTAGCTATCGTACTTTTAGCTTACTTCTGTAATTTAGGGACAGTTTCACCATAGATAAACATTTTTAGAGGAGTTTGACGACCTGTATATTTTCTCTTTTACCAGTCACTCTTATCATAACCTTACAGTACTGATTACTTGTTAGCTTACTGTATTTTCATACTCATTCTCATACCGTTAGCTTACTGTAGTGATTATGCTTGTTAGCTCATTGCATCACATCCACACAATTAGCTTACTGTAGTTATCATACTTACTTTCTTTTCTATCAATCACTGAACTCATTATCATCTGGTTTTACTTATAAGTACTTCTAATACTTCAAGTGTCAGGTCCTGCAATTTAGGAATCCATTGAATTAAGCTATTTCGGGGGATGATCTCATCTTTCACGTTTTCTCTGAGCTTATGCATTTTTTTTCTGTAATGTCTTCCCTCACTCTTCACTTTCTGCATATCGTGTCTCTCTCTTGCCACGTGTCTGTGAATGTCTCACACGTAAATCAAATGAACTCAAGATTGTTCGGGAAATCTGGTGACTGCAAATAACTGCTACCTGACCTGGATATCCATAGTAATCATATAATCACATCATAGTGTGTGCGTGTGTGTAAATATAGAGAGTGACTGCTGCTTTGATCTGTCATTAATTTTTAACATTATGTTCAGGCTCACCGCATCAGCTCTGGAAATAGAGCACGTTAAAGCATATAGAGCAGTAATTAACAGTCAGTGGCCTCATAAGGAGAAACCATAAGTATGTACAGTACAAAAAAAGCAAGATTATTAACACTAGCACAAACTGTCAAACAGCCTGCCATAAAGCAGATCTCAAACTACAACAAATACAGCATTAAAATACATGCACACCTTCTCTGGCGAGGATACAAACACCTTTTTTTCAAGTCCTCTATTCTTAGACTCTTCACTTGATTACACTGACAGTAGTAGGCATTAAGAAGCGTAGCATCATCGTGATCAGTGAGAGCTCAGCCCTTTTTTCTGCTTAAGACATTCTGACTTGCTCTGTCCTCTCAAGTAGGAAAAACAAAAAATGCTTTCAAATCTCAGCACTGTCCCCAGAAAACGTCCTTTTCTCCCGTGAAGAGCTTAAATTAGACACATCGTGATAATCACAGTGATTAGGATTGGGAATTTATAAGTAATGAACACACTGTCGGTGGCCCCGACATACACACACACACGCAAAGAGCACAAGTCAAATAGGAATCCCATCTTCTGACAACTAACATACAGTGCTCTCTGAACACACACACACAAATACACACAGACTAATGAAAAGGCTGTGATGTAAAGAGGCGTCTCTGTGCTCTATCTCTGTAGAACAGCAGCTAGAGAGGCTCTCATCTAATCCTGCTATTCATTACCACTCAGTTTGAAGAGGAGGTGGCAGATAAAGGGGACGAAGCTCGTCGAGCTCTTTTGTCTATAATATGTGCCACAATCACCTTTGTGGCCTTCAACCAAATGTATCTGATAGCGCAAAATTTTCTCCTTTTTGTAATATTTCATATACAATCAGGTAATATTCAGACTAAAGCATGAAACGTGATCGCTTCTGCACAAGAAAATATCAGGTATTTAAGGTATGATCTCTTGTCAGACTGACAATAATTCATGTTGGAAAAGCCTCTTTGTTTCTTGCAACCAAACATTAATCACATGGTCAGAATGTGACCCATCCCATCTGTATCTGTGGGGATATTCATTCTTTGAACAGCTTAAAAGAGCAGAGCTTTGATGTGCCTGGTCACCTTTGTCTCACACAGGTCAGCTTTTAAAAAAAACAAAACACACACACACAGAAAGCAGCACACTGAAGAGCACTGCTGCCTCGTGTTGCACTTCAGACGTGAGACAACTGAGCTGAACTGAGTTTTAACATCTCTTGTACAGCTTTAAGTTGGGCTGGAGAGGTGTGATTGTTTCATGATTAATGTCAAATTTGCAAAATAATTTTGACTTTATGGGAATTTTTCAGTTTGAAAGAAAAATGTCACCCTAGAATTTGACATTTCATTGGACACTGAGATGGTATTTGACTGTGTGCAATGGCCCTATTTGTTGTCCACATTTAAAAAAATTTGGATTTGGTCATTTGTTTTCATGGATTAAGCTTTTATATGAACACGAGAGAGTAAACTAGCCCTTGTATGCTGATGACCTGTTACTGTTCATCTCTGACCCTGACAGATCTATGACCATGCTGACTATTACCTATTAATGCTGCAGCTACAGCCTATCCCCTACCAAAGTTGCTGTTTAAGATGTCTCCGGATAATTTAAATATCTGAGCATCTGTGCAACTCAGAACTATTCAGATTTGTTTAAATGTAATTCCTCCCCTTTATCCCTCTTATTTCTATTTCTTGTTGGCAGAGTAAAACTGCATAAAAAATGAATAACCCATTAATTTCTATCTGTCTTTCATTGCATACCCATTTTGTATGTTGCTCTGTTCCTCTGGGTGCACTGAAAGTTCAAATCTTATGAACACTGACCCGAGCTGCGCTGACCTTTGTGGGCACAGCTGGTCTTTGTTGACGACTGCATGAACTGAAATATGGACGTGAATTGAATTAAATGGTTATTTCCAAAACTGTGCAATAAAAAACTGGCCCTATATGGAGACTAGACAAAATATTGGGGCCTGACTGATCCTGGAGTTTTGAGATATTAAGGAGTAAAAAAATTATATTTATATGTGTGTGCAAACAAGCAGTTATCTTCAACTTGCATTTTACTGTGTGCATGCTGTGCCATGAATATTTTGTATAGTTAACCCTCACCATCTAACATTTGAACGCTGTTTCAAGCACTAAACTGCAGTCAACAACATTCAGAGCCACGCAAAAGGACTCCGTCCCGTTCTGTCAGTCAACAGCAGTCGCCATGTTGAAAGGAGCCATCAAGGTCTCTGAGGCAAACTGCGGCAACAAAAGGCAGCAGCTCCAGTCTACTGGCTGTGGACATCTTTGTGTGTGAGCAGTCGTGACCCCGTTTTGTGTCTCAAACACACTGCAGACAGCTCAGTTTTTACTCTCTCTTCCCGTGAGGCACAGACAGCGAGTGGAACGACACACCTGGTATCCTACAGGTCATCTAAACACATTAAGGGATGTGCAAAAAGCTTATCCACACACACACACACACACACAAACAATGACAGTACCATGGCTCCTGAAGTCCTCCTCAAAGTAGTCTCTGTTCAGGGCAAACTCCGGTTCCTCTGTGTAACTGTAGAGCTCTGTGGACAGAACAGAGTACAACACAATTAAAGCTGTAACAGTAAGTCAACCAATCGTTTAGTGGACGGACAGAAAATTAATAAAAACGATTTTGCTCATCCAGTAGTTACTGAAGGCATTTGTCTAGTTGCAGCTTCTCCAATATGAGCATTTGCAGCTTTTCTTGTTCTGTTTATTTTTTATTTTTTTAACATTGAGACATTTATAGGTTAAACAATTCATAAGTTCACAAAAAAAAATACAAAAAAACAAATTAATTGATAATGAAAACAATGGTAAGTTGCAGCCCTAAATAGAATAGTTAGAATGCAGTACAACAGAATAGAATAGAATAGAATAAAATAAAACAGACTACACTACAGTGCAATAGAAACAGGAGAGAGGTAAACAATGCTACCCTACAAGAATAAAACAGACAAACTCAGAGCTCGTGTCGCCTCAGTAGTGATCTAATCTGTTTCATGCACAGTCTAACGATTCGTCACGTTGCCGTGCATCGGCCCCCCCCTGTCCTCGGAGCACTCATCATTCCTCGACCCCGAGGAGCTGTCTCTAGAAAGCCGCTGTGAATGTCTGTCTGTTTGTGCCTGTTTGCCAATGTGACTAACACTCTTGGCAAATCAGCTGCCGCTCGCTATCCACCAGGAGGACAATCGTTTTGACTTTTAATCAATGCTCTTATTCAACGTTTCTCTCCGCACATCACCTGGCTCCTGGAAAAAAAACAATGTTGCAGGGAAAGAGGAGAATCTAAATGATATACAGGAAACGAAAGCCGATCAGGATTGTTGAATTCTGTTCTCCTGTCATTTATGCATCTTTTGGCATTCATAAACCAAGCTCCAGGTCACACATGAGCTGTTACTAGATACACAGATGCTGGAACAATTCTGCAGCTTTGAATGTATAATCACAGTGTTTATGATTACTCATAACATTAGTCACACAATGTGTCCTATGTCTGGAAAACATGTCAGGACCAGAGGATTTTGTTCTGCGCCTTCAGCACTGTGTCAGCTTATCGTCTTGCTTTTATGAATAACACTGTAACATAAAACAGCTGAAGAAAACCTGAGGAATGCACATGCAGAATTATGTTTCCAATCAATAGCACATTGTAGTCTGTATGCTAAGCAGAGACAGAGGTAATACTGTAGGAATTCTGTGGGTGAACTATTGTGTCGCACATAACAACCATTCATAGTTATAACTTGGAAGTTTGACTTGGTTTGACATGAAAAGAGACATGGATAAAAGCTACTGGGAGTATAAAAAGTACAGATCCAAGTAAGTAATAACTATGCCAGACATGTACACAAAGGTACATGACAAACCAGATTTACAAGTGGCGGTTTGTTCTAAAACAAGACCAGTGCTGTGTTTCCACTGCATTTTGACACGAAAAGCCTTTTGGTACTTTTCCCAGTTCAGTTTTCCACAGCATTGGTACCCTGTGTCAATGTATGTGGGATTGTTAAGCTGATTAAAAAGCTGCCTCTAAAACCAACATGATTGTATAAAGGATAATACTAAATGTGTTTGGGAAAACTGTTGGTGGTGAACACAGTTTGTTGCTGCATCTACAAATGCAAGTTAGGACTCTTATCATCCAAAGCAAAATCCAACACCATCACCGACATCAAGGAACACCGCTGACTTCTCTTGGGCCTGTGCTCATCTGAGACGGACTGACAGAAAGTGAAAAAGTGTGTTGTGGCCTGACGAGTCCACATTTCAGATTGTTTTGTTTTGGAGCAACATATGCTGCCATGCAAGCGTCTTTTTCCAGAAACGTCCCCGCTTATTTCAGCAAGACAATGCCAAGACACATCCTGCATGAGTTATAACAGCATGGCTTCGCAGTAAAAGAGCAGGAGACACGGTAGCAGACTTACAAAAAAAAGGCTCTCTTTCTAATAATTTTTAAGAAAAGTGTGGCTTTCTTGTGAGTTTCAATCGCTAAGTCAGTCTTACCTGAAAGCTCAGCAGTCAGCGTGTCTGTGTCCCCGTACTCAAATTCCAGGTTGGGAGACTCCATGGAGCTCTGCGAAGAACAAAACACACGTCAGCATATACATTACATTATAAACACTCGACACAGCTAATGATCACAGATGTCCTCGCACCCACATGCAAACAGACTCTCAAACATACTGTAGGCTATTCACATATTTCCAACACCTACCACTACGCTGTACTCCATTTGCGCTCACACGCGTACACACTTCAACTCCACACATCAGCCCACGCACACGCTCTTCTGGCCTCGTTCACAGTTTTGCCTTATAATGTGTGTTTTAGAGTTTTGATTGGCTGCTGAATCTCCAGGCAGCGTTGATTAGCCATTTACATTTTTCCGCTCAGATCCTCTTATCCAGAGCCACTCGCAGTCACATATGTTCTCTATAGGCTCATACAGATACTGCTATAATCAGTTTGACTGAATTGTTAAAGGTTGTTTGCACTAACAAAGCAGGCCGTCCAGATGCTTGTGGAGTGAGGAAGAAGTGAGGACTAGAGAGGGGGTGCAGGAGTCAACACGGCCCCTGGTTTCACAGCAGATTAGTTGCTGTATCCAGCAGAGGGGACGGTCTCTGCTGGCTCTGACTTTAGCCTCACCTTGTGATCAGCATGTGCCCATGACACAGACTGCACACATTAAGGTTCTATGACCGCACTCACCGGCGACAAGCAATCGCACAAACTTTTGTAGAAACCTTGCGTCCAAAATATGAACTCTCTCCTAATGATGAAGTTGTATTTGATGGATTCTGAATTGGTTTTGAAACTTTCTCAACTCGCTGAAAAGCATGTGATCCATCTACCTCAGCTCTGCTTTGTGTTTACTGCTAATTGGCAAATGTTAGCATGCTAACACGCTAAACTAAGACGGTGAACATCGTAAACATTGTACCTGCTGAACATCAGCATGTTAGCATTGTCGCTGTGAGCATGATGTCATTAGCATTTAGCACTGCAGACAAGCTGACTTAGAGACTCACATTCTCAGTACTGTGAAACAGGCAGCACAGAATGAGTTACAAAAAGGACTTTATAATTGTTACAACAAGACCTTAGCAAATAGCATGACGTGTAACAGCTAAACAGAGTGGTGACAAGTTCCAGCATGACAAAAACTTTTTATGATTAACCTGTTTATGATTAACGCCTGGGACAATCAGGAGCTGAATAGTGGCAAGAGAATAATCCTGGTGACTGGAACATTCTTGTTTTTGTCTCATTATCTTTTTGGTGGGGGGGGTGAACTGATGAAATTTCCCCTACAAGGATGATTAAAGATTTATTTTAAGTTAATGAGAATCAAAAAAAAACCCTCCTGGCAGCATGCGAAGTCTCCAAGCTGTGAGCGGTAGATGTGTGTGTAACCCTGTGAAAACTGCCCAAGGGCCAGGACTGTAAATAAGGATGTGTCTGAGTCAGCTATCCTGGTTAAACAACTCTGTGTGCGACTCTGTCATGTAACTGTCTCCTATAAATACCTGCTGCAACCAAGTCAGCATGAACTGAAATACACAGGACGTCAGACCGGCCGGCAGTTTGTTTATGACACTGAGCCAAGGCAATGAGATTTGATGTCATTACTGCACTTGTAAACCAGGAAATGAGAGCCACTTGGGAGCGTGGATGATTCAACAGAATTTACCCACAACTCTTCAGTGCGAGCGAACAAAGCCAATGGGTCTGTGTGACCAGGTGCCGCAGCCTCACTTTCACTTTTGCAATCCGCAGCAAAATATCAGAAAATATCATGACATTAAACTCACTCAGAAATGTCAGATCTTTTGAGAATGAGTTAAACGACACACTCTAATAAAGGGACATTTCACCCCATAAGCCAAGTACCATCTAGCATAATTATATTCATGAGAGGGCTGACTTTTCTTCAGCCAGTCTCTTCAGAACTCTGCAACTCACACCAAAACAACCTAGATGGATAAACAGCACTACAGGTAAGAAGAAAAAAAATTAATGTGGGGGTGAACTGTCCCTTTAAAGGCCTATTTTCATCAAGCCAACTGCTGTGCCTTCCTGTGAGGAACAACCTGCGACATGCAGTAGCTATTACAGACTTGTTGTGTGATATCAGCTGTGCTGCAGGCAGCTCTTCCAATGCCAACATTCATCCACTTCTGCCACTGCACAATCCCTTCCCATTCATCCTGCGGTCTGATGGTTCACTCTGTTACAAAACAGAGCTGAGACTGCTATGACTGCTGTGTTGATTTTTATTTTTTGTCTATAAAATGACAGCTGATAATTGTGAAAAATGCCCATCTCAGCTTCCCAGAGCCCAAGGAAGGGGATGTCCTCAAATTTCTTGTTTTGTCAACCTGGAGACTTAAAATCTCTAACAGAAAGTCTACATGACAATCTGGATGTGTGGAGTTTGAAAGACTTGGGTATTTACCTGTCAGGGAGGGTCTAATGAAAAGACGCATTAGCCCATAATGCAATAGTTGCATTATGGGAAATAAGATCTAGCATTTTTTTTAGCTTTACAAGGGACTAGGAAGATTTTACTGATATCAATGCCATTGTCGATTATTCTGACTCTATATCAAATCCCTTACTGACTCGACTGATCAGGTTTCTGTGTAGAAAAAATCTGGGCCTACATGCAACTGTTTTATAAACCTGAATACAGTGTAAACAGTAGACAAAAAGGCTGTCCCCTGTGTCTCCTTATTACATGTTTCCTGCAGCATAAATGCATGACTTTGACAACATTGTTTTGCAGTGTGCAGTGTGTCAGAAAAACATGCTGGTGCCAGTAAAAAGGAGCTAATATGTTCTGAGGTGATCAGACAATTTGGAGCCTGTTCTCAACAGGGACCAGTTCTCAATTCCCTTGACCCATACAACAGACTAAACTAGCCCAAGGAAATGCTGGAGTGCCTCTTTACTGCTGCACTGATTAATTGGTTCGTTGTCAACTATTAAATTAATCGCCAACTACTTTGAGAATCATTTAATTAATCAGTTTGAGTAAACACAAAGTCAAAATTCTTGGATTCCAGCTTCTTAAATGTGATTCCCCCCCCTGTTTTCTTAGTCCTCTATGACAGTAAACTGAATATCTTTGAGTTGGGAAACACTGATCAACATTTTCACCATTTTCTGACATTTTATTGACCAAACATTTTAAACTTTTATATTAATATATTAAAGAAACAAGCAGTTTCATTGACCATCCATCAGGTGGAGGAGCCCAATTTCACTTAGAGACTGAGGCTAAACTGACCGCTCATCACAAACCCATCTGAGATGTTTCTCTGATTCCTGTGAGCATCAACATAGATGACCCTGCCCCTCTCTCTCTCTCTCTCTGTGTGTGCTTCTACTGCTCCATCTCTCCCTCCTCCTTCATTTTCTCACCCAGCAGCACCCCCCCAACCATCTCCCCCTCCAGCCTTCCCTCTCTGCCGCCAGCTGATAACGAAAGCCATCCTCGCTCCAAACTGGCAGCGCTTCTGTGCTCCCACACTCTGCACCACATCGGTGTGCAAACACTGGGCACGGTGTCAAGGCAGGCCGCCCCCACTCCTGCCGACATATGCCACACAGACAAGAGATGGCTGCTCTGCCCGCCACAAATGATGGACAATTTACATCCATGAATGAATCAGATTTGAGGTTAACAGACAGACAGACCAGCTCCGGTGCAGTGGGCCAGGGATCATCAACATCAACACATGGCTCTGACGTTAAGTGCTTTCAACGTCCATGTCATTCAACCCCCCGACACACATCCCAGGATACAACGGCTGTGAGATGAACATGCTCTAATTCCCTCCAAACCATTCAAAACACACATGTCAACGGTGGCATTGACTGGATTTTGGCCTGGAGGGCTTCTGAACTACTCTAATGTATCTGGGACTGAGCAAACCCAGGAATGAACCACCATCTTCTCCTAATTTTTTCATGAAGGGATGGATTATAGCTGCATGATGGCACTAAGAGAAGCCTCATGAGACTGAACAAGCACAGAAAAGCAGAGTAGACCTACTGGTTAGACTAGATCTGTGGCTATGTCTCTGAATCTTTGATTGGATAAAAGGAAGCCAAGCAATCTAGCATTTTTTTCAATAAAGTGCCTCTAAAATAAGTCAACAGAATGTCAGAAAATAGTCAAAATCGAGCCCAAAGTGATGTCTTCCAACTGATTTTCCAACCAACAGTCCAAAACCCAATGATATTTAATTTACAGTGATATGAAAAAAAAAGAGAAAAGCAGCAGATGCTCACATTTGAGGAGCTGGAACAGGCAAGCGTTTGGCATTATTTGTTTAAAAAAAGGACTTAAACAACAATATTAATGTCCAAAATTGTCACCCATTCATTTTCTTTCCATTGACTAAATCCACGAGTCATTTCAGCTCAAAAATATTGTCAGTTGAGCATTTCACATTAATAAAGCTGGAGCTGATAAGTCAATTAGTTAATCAACAGAAGATTAATCTGCAAATATTTTGATAATTGATTAATCATTTCAGTCATTTTTGAGCAAAATTACCAAACAACTGATGGTTCCAGCTTCTCAAATGTGAGGATCTGCTGCTTTACTTTGTCACATATGATATTAAATTGGATCTTTTTGGTTTGGACCAGGGATGCACGATAATATCAGCACATCATTGGTATCAGCCAAGAAAGGCTAAAATGAAATATTTATATTGGACCGAAATTAGCATTTCTGCCATGTTAACAGGCTGAAAATGTGGCACTTCAATTAAAAAAAACACACAATGCGAGATTGTCTGTGGTGTGGAGGTGTTTTGAAGTATCCAAAATGGATAGCAAAGTTGTTACTTGCAATCACTGCAGTTTTGAAAAGCATTGTACTTGATGTCTGAATCTGGCAGTGAGCCATCATGATAAGAGTAGGCATAGTAATATGTTAATTCCACTACAGCAGAGACTTGATGTTCTCTGCAGTTTGGAGGAAAAAAATACAGTATGTGCATATCCGCACTGGCAACAATGAGATGGAAACTATCAGCATATAGGATATCAGCAAAAATCCAACACTGTGCATCCTTAGTTCGGGCAGCTGGTTTTGTTAAAATGAGCAACATGATCAAGCCACACTGGGCTATTAGAAATATAAAGGTTATTTTTCATGTTATAGACAAAACAATCAATAATCAAAATGATCGTTACTGACTGCGCCAAATTTTCTTTGAAAAATTGAATTACTAAGTATGCTTTAAAATGTTTCAAATTATGAAAGATGTGAAGCCTTAACCTGCAAACATTTACTATTGGCAGGCAAGAGGATGAATTACTTTAAAGATGAGTGGACTAGCAAAATTTAAATTAGAGCTGCAACTAGGGATTTAATGATTAACCATTAATTAATTGATTAATTCATGTTTATAACAATTACTGTTCCAATATAACCTAAAATGAGGGGAAAAAACGTTTTGTATCGTACAAATTATTAACAATTAATCAACGTATTAAACTATTACTTAAGGAAAAATAACAGCATTTGCAAACCTAGCTGCAACGAATGATTATTTTCATTTTTGTTTCACTTTATTGTTTCACATTATTGCTTCATTGAGAAATTTGAATCATTTTTTCTTAGACTGACTCAAATCAATTAATTGATTATCAAAATAGTTGGTGAATAATTTAACAGTTGACAACTAAATGATTTATCAACCTATTATTGCAGCTCTAATTGAAATTAATTTGATTTTAGACAAAAAATTAATTAATTAAGGGACACAAGTTGGGCTTCAACAGTATTATTTTCATTATTAATTAATAAGCTGATCATTTCCTTAAATTAAATTAACAGTTGTCTGACCCATAACCTGTCAGAAAATAATGAAAGAATGTTGATCATGTTTCCCAAAGCTCAAGGTGATGTCCTCAAGAGTCATATTACTTAAAAAACAACCATACATGATTTTACAATTACCAGAATGATTGGCAATTAATTATAGAGTTGACTACTAATCAATTAATTGACTAGTCATTGCAGCTCTAATTGAAATTCATCTGATTTTAGTCCAATCAATTAACTGAAGGACACAGGCAAAGTCAACTATGAGGTATAATAATATTATGATTTCTGGGATAAATGAATGAATTGAGCTATTAAATGACTGTAGTACTGAGACATGTTTGCAGTGTGGTGGTGGTGGTGGGGTCCTGACAGCAGCAGTCACATTTCACCACCTGCATTCTCCACGTTGAGCACCACCACTGTAGGATTACTGCTGGGTTATTTATAGGAGCCGGTTGCCAAAATAACACCTCGGTGTCTGCCTGCCTGCCTGTCTGCATGCATGCACGCTTTCCAGCCAAGAAGACAGAGACGGACTGGCTGCATGGAAAGGACATTCAGCTGCTCTCAAAGCTCCCCAGCAACAACACACACACACACACGGACACACACACACACACTTCCTATAGCATAAAAGCTGTAGTAACCGACTGTACACAAACACCTCTGCGATTTACCTCCGACTCCTTCTGCTGCTCCTTGAACACATCTTTCCCTTTCGGCCTCTGTCTGTCGCCGTTATCGTTAAGGTTATTAATGATAGGTACCTCCATGTCCTCCGCCTGCATCTTTCTGTCTCTCTCGGCTCACTGTCTCCTCCGCGGGTGGTGCATACCGGTCCGGTGGAGAGCTGCCTGAGACTGCACCGCACCAGGAGGAGCTCCACCGGCTCCACAGACCAAGTTGAAGATCTCCTCCTCCTCCTACTCCTCCTGCTGCTGCTGCTGTTACTCCCCCAGTCTGTTTGGTTCGCTGTCCCTGTGCGCCCCGAGAAGGCGGGGTTAGTTAGAGAGTCATCATGACAGCAGGGAGAGAGGAGTGTCTGACCACATGAAAGTTAAACGATGAGGTGTTACTCACGGTCAGTGTACTGATGTAGACGTTGGAAGATGCTAAAGGGTGAATACACCTCATCAAAATAACTATTTGAAATTCCTGATTTTTACTTGAGGTGAAGTCAAGGTTGGAAAATTATTGTATCATTGCTGTCAGAAAATAGTGCTGATATCAATGGGATTGCTGTAAAAGTGGATTACATGATTGCATCGTTTCCTGGTAATCCCACAGCAATTTGAATGGCGGACCCCGCCACTAACGATGAAAACTACAGAGTTAATTTCAGAATATAAATACCCTGAATGGAAAAATGCAGAGAGCAGGCTTTTACATTATGAAATGGATTGAATATTTAAAATAAAAAGTCAGAGCAACATAGACAGCCTGGCCATACATTGTCTGTGAGCATAATTTCTGCCAAATCAGATAGATTTTTTTTTTTTTTTTGCTAACATTACTGGCAGAAAACAACTCCCTGATCCCACGATCACCTCCCTGATGCAATGTCATCAAACTAAGTTTTGTGTTATATGTTTTATTGTGCAAGAGAACCATTATGCATTTAAGAATTATGACTTTAAAACATGTCAGAGCAGCACAGGCTAGTGCTAGCTATAAAGTACTTTGATTGACCCTGTTTGATAAAAGTGCTCTACATGATTTTGACATTGAAAATAACTAGATAAAAAATACCACGCCATGCTCCTCAGTATAGTCAGTTGTGTGAAAACTGACAAACCTCAATCTAATTTATAAACCAGACAAGATTTATTTTAGTCTGTCAGCTGGTTATTTTGTTCAACACATGGGGTTTACATGTGACATACAGACACCATTTTAGGCAGAGGCGATGCTGAATGCAAAATTCATAAATTAAATGTGTGGCGCTGTTGCAACAAACTAAAACTGTCATTAACTGGAAACCTATGTGATTTAATGCCAGCTGATAGAAAAATGTAAGAATTAAAATTAAGATTAAAACCCGACAACTGTAAAAAGGCAGGTATGAAGTTCTAACTGTTAAAAATATAAGTTGCAAAAGTTATTTTATGCTGTTTTAGGCTAATTATTGTCACAGAAAAACCAAAAAAATACTACAAATAAAATGTGTTCTTGTTTCCTCATCAACTCACTTAAGCATATGGGCTAGTTTAATACATTAATCTAATTTAATACATTTTGAATATGTGATTAAAAGGTAGCACAGGCAGTTGGTTACTGCCACTCTGCTAAGCTAGGCTAGTTACCTTTTAGCTGCTCACCTGGTACCGATATTTTGTCTGTTAAGATTACATATAGCTATTGCCTTATTTATATTGTATTACTTGTATGTTGAAATATCAAAATTTTTCAATTACAGAAAACAGGATGGAAAAGTGGGAAAATTAGCTTTACCTTAAGCTAGTTTATATCAACAGCTAGCCTCAGTTAGCTGCAGTGCAGTATAAGCTAAAACAGATGGTCTTAACCCAATTTTGACCAAATGTGCAGTTACTTTTTTGGCTCTGTGGGGCAGCATAGTTGGGCAGGTAGGTGGAAAAATACCAAGCACCAAAATCTGTCAAGCTGTGTCTGATGGATGATGTTTCCCACCAGCTGTGTCAAACTCAGTGAACATGAAACAAGATTAAGTGAATGAACATGAAACAGGATTTTCTCCTTGATAACACAATCTGCCGTCAGGGGTCCAGTCAGACCAGTTCATGTTTCTGCATGTTAATTTGTGCAACTCCCCCTCCCAGTTTAAATGTTGGATGGAGGTGGAGCTGATGCCCCCTGTGAAGCCACTTCACCTCCTGTCAACCTCCCTTCAGAGGAGCAAGTGAATTATTGATATGAGGAGGGTGGGGGTTTGCGTGTATGCTGCCAAACACCCCTATCTACCGAGACAAACACACACACATAGACAAACCCCCTAAATCTGAAAACCACTTACGATGACATGATTGGATTGTACAGTTGAATGCAGGCACGAGCTTCTGGTGGAACGTGACCACATGGCAGGGCAGCGGGGGCCGTGAGTGGACAAGCTCATGATTAAATATTGTTAAATTATTCACTAGTGGTTGAATCAATTTAGACTCAAGTCTGACAAAGTTAGAAATCCAATAAAACACCATTTAAAAAGACAGCATTGAGGAGGTTTAGACTTTGACATTGGCATGTATAATTAAAAAAGAATTATTGAAATCCAAAACCACAAGACATTAATAAGAAAAGTTGCATTTAATAGACATCATTGTTAATATTACTTATGCTGTCCATTTGATGATGGTGTTTACTGTAAGAGATGTTATGCAATAAGCAGAACAATACAAGCGTTATAAAAATATGAATATAAGAAGTCTAAATAAGTGTAAAGTGAAGGTGTTAAGTAGCAGCAGGCATGTAGTGATTAGTGGAGGTTTACCTGTTGTTGTTGTTTTTGTGCAGCGTTTAGTAAAAATATGGATGCAGGGAAGAGAGGTCCCAGTGACGGACTCATCATCAGACTTTTGAGACACACTACAAGGTGACCATTAATAATACAGCTTTTCAATAAAAATAAAGCGATTTTGCAAGAAAAGGAATAATTTTTTTTGAACTACCTAAAAAAGTTGGCAAATGAATTTGATATTATTTTTACTCAGCTGACTTTCACATCAGAGACACGGAGACCCTACAGTCAACCCTTGAGTCAAGTTTGTTTGATTATTGTTGCACCCAGGCACAGATCTTCGTCCACTTGAAAAGGTGGTATCGAGTACAGTTCACATCAGTTGAAAGAAGTGGATCGTTATTGTGATCTTGCGATTGACAGGCTTTTCTACACCATAGCAACAAAAATACACAAATGCTGTGTAGATGATGATGCAAGTGTACTCGGGTATAAAACATCATCACCCAAGCTGAAGTAACATCAGCAGGGTTATTTTCTCTGACTTAAGATAGCTCCTCCAGTTCTACAGGAGGCATCATACAATTATTTTTACACTTGCTGGTACTTCACATGCGGACGAAATTGACCTTGTGTATTAATGGTGGAGTGGACCTTTAAACATTTGGTTGTGATGAAGTTTTTGCAGGAATTCTCTTTGCAAAAAATAAAACATATAGAAATATCTAAGAGTTGAGTAAGAGTATACTTCGAAAGAAGTTGAGAAGTCATAATTTTGAGGCAACTGTCTTCACTAAATCTTTTGAGTTAAAAAAAAAATGCATTCAAGAAAATGTTCAGTAAGCTGTGAATTGATTTAATTGAAAATGAAATGGTTGCAATTGAAAATACTAAATTATTAACCCTTTTTCTAATAAAAGTTATAAGCTAAACAAAACTTTTTTAGTTTGATTTAAAACTCAATAAATATAGTGAAGACAGTGGCATTGAAACTTTTCTCAGCTTTTGCAGCCTACTTATTTCTTGATTTTATCCATATACAATATCTTGATTTATACCTCATGTTTCTGTTAAGCTGTTTTTTTGGTCAAACCTTGCTTTTAAGTTTTTAAAGGGGAATAATCAGAAGCATGTCCAGAGAGAATAAGTGCTGACGTTTATAAATCTTTGAATCATGGTTTGCATTGTTGTAAATTACAGGGACATCTTATTCTATATGTGTCATCTACAGATTTAACATATGATGCAGATCTGTGTTAAGAATAAATAAAGGCTCACACAGCCAGCTGTTGATGTCAGAGATGTCCCTGTCTGATCGCTGCTGGCTCGGATGAGATCACCGTGGCTCTGACAGACCTCAGCAGCTGAAGTTTGACACATGGGCTCCCCCTCCCCCAACACACATAAACACTCAGAAATCAATCCACTATGAAACAACACACATCAAACAGCTACATAACGGAGAGAGTGGGCGATTATGTGGTGAAAAGAGCATTTGAGTGAAACGTGTTTGTGGAGAGCAAAAAAGATGCAAACAAAACGGTTACAATTTTTACATCTTTATTCATTAAGATTACAGAATTTTTTAAATTATTGCTCATCATCTACCATTATCACTTGCAATATTTAAACATAAGGTTTTTTCTTTATTAGACAACTTAAAACATGTTTGAGAAGTTTTGCCAGTTTGCACTGTATGAGGATTTACAACAATAAATACAGGAGTTGAGTCTTCTTTTTTACCTTCCTATACTTTTAAAGGTTGTCATATCTGTATATAGTATGTATATACATATACGATGCTGGTGTCGTCCCCCGCCCACCCATGTGTTGGTCAGCTTACGGCTGACATAACAAAAAACAAAAAGGTTTTGTCCCCCTAACACACAGGCTAGGATCCTGAGGCAGCTGTTAACGAAGCAACCATGGCCTACAAAAAAAGGATGTGTACAAACACAGAAAGACATTTAGACACGCACACACACACACCTCATCGTCTATAATCAGCTTTCTCTCAAGAGGTCACATACTCTTTAACACACTCACACTTACACAAATAAGGGAAAAATAAGACTCATGACGACAGGTTTGAGAACTACACTGACAACAGATCACATTACTCTAAAGTGGGGGGTTCTCACAGCACAAGGAGACAGAAATGCGCACACACTGGCAGGGAACAATGCAACATTGAGGTCGTGTGGGCTGTGACACAGTGTAGGATCTTGTCATTACATGGTGGCATATGGACATACGCTATGTTTATCTTTATAATTTAAATTTTTCCAAATTTAACAGTTATGGTTCGACATGTTGGGAAATGCCCTTATTCGCTTTCTTGCCTAAAGTTAGACGAGAAGATCAATATCACACACGTCTGTACAGTGAATACGCAGCTGAGGCTAGCCGTTAGTTAGCTTAGCTTAGCATAAAGACTGGGAGCAGGGGGAAACAGCTAGCCTGGCTTTCTCCAAAGATAATAAAATGGACCTACCAGAAACTCTGAACCTCACTAAATAACATGTTGCATTGGTTTTTGTTTAATTTGTACAAAAACTGAACTTTAAAGGTGCTGGTGGTTGCATTTTGTTATTTTTAGCTTTATGCTAACCTAAGCTAATTGGCATGATAGTGGTGTATTTTCTTAAACCGAGGAGTTTTTAACTGATAACGAAACAGTTTAATCCTGATGTTTCTATAGGACTTAGATCAGCAAACGAGAGCATCTGTGAGAAGACTGGTTAATTCTGTAGGGTAAGTAGCAGCGGATCATCAGAATTAATAATAATGCATCACATTTGTTGTCATCTTCACTTTTAAATCACCATCATAGCTAATGAAAATTTATCCGACATGATTCAAATAGAAAAACCATGTTCATGATCGAGGTAATTAAAAGTTTTATTCGTGTTACGTTTAGTCTAATTTGACGTTGACCGTGTTTTCCAAGGTGTTATAGCAACTAGCTAGCAACGGCTAGCAGGAGACGCACCTTTACCTTGAATAAATCAGGTACATCACATTGTTGGAAGCATTTGGGATGATATGACAGCTCAACAAAATATAATTATATCTATTTTTTTTAGACATTTTAACGTGGAAATATTACATGTTGTAGCTTTAATGCTTGCCACCGGGTTGGATTCTACGAGGCTCTGCTTACATTTTCACAGGCAAAGTTACAGTGAGTTGTACGTTAGCTAGTTATAAAGAAGCAGGAGACTTTTATTTAGATCATTTTATTTTTAATGTCATAGTTTGTGGTTATTACTGTGGAGACACTACCATTTTTGTCCACAGTCTCCAAAATAAAAAAAAAACTAAGTAAATTCCTTGTAGTAGCTTTAACTCTCGGCACGAAAGCTAATAAGTTTGTATCCCAAACAGTCAAACTACTCATTTAAAGACTTTGGTTGGTATTAAACGTTATGCACAGTGATGATATTACTCATGTCACACAAACACATAATTGCATGAAATGTGTAGGTATATTTTGAATGAGCAAATGTATTTCTTCAACTGGTAAACAAAGTGTTTTGTGCTATTTCCTCCTGTTCAGAAGTTGTAAAATGATTACATGTATTTTCCATGTAAAGAACAGTAAATCTTCAGACCTGGATAATGAGCTACTGTGTGTGTGTGTGTGTGTGTGTGTGTGTGTTTAAGCATTTGATCCCTCTCTGCGAGAGTGGAGCTGGCAGCCTCTCCCTGCAGGTTAGCAGAGATTCTGATTGGATCAGGTGCAGAGCCGGTACAGCGGCGGGGTGTACTCGGCTGTCAGGTGAAATGACTGTCAGGACTGTCTAATTTCCAGCGTCAGGTCAGCTGGGGACGAGCTGCTGAGGATGACGACTGTGCAGCTCATTATAGCGGCAGAATCTAAGCCTTTCATGGTGGGGAGGAGGAAACTAAAAATATGTCAGGGACAGCAAGTTTGGAGATGAATTTGCAGAAAAGAAAAAAGCCATACACTGTTAAGAAAAAAAAGTCGAGAAGACTTCCAATTTCAAGGACTGCCTTTACTTGAGTTTTGAATCTTTTTCTTTTTGCTTTTCTTCGCGAGATTAACTTGAATCTTTGATTTTTAGAACCCCCCCAAAAATGTATTTCAAAAACTGGTCACACTTGTTTGAAACTGAAAATATTAAATTAACTATTATTCACTTCCACTTTAATCAGTTTACTCAATTTCTGAATTACAGTTTTTTGGGGCTTGCAAATCTCAAAGATTCAAGTTTATCTAAAGAAAAGTAAATTATATATAGTATTGTTAGTTGGTCAAACTTAATTCTTAAACTTTCAGTTGGAATCAAAACTCTAAATCTACTTATGTAAGCTGACTTGAAATTTTTTGTTTTCTAAACTTTTTTTGTCTGTTTACAGTGTGGTGGAATTCAGATCCCAGATTTTATTTAGTTTTTTACAGTACCAAAGAGTCGTGGTGTGTATGGTAAGTACAGTAAATCTCAACAGCACCATACTTTTCAATGAGGACCTGATTGAAGATATCTGCTTAAAAGTACCGGCCTGACTGCACATTTGGTATCTCTGTAAATATTTTCTGTCACAGTATTCAAAATGAGGGTTTAAGTACATTTATTACACTTATCATTAGAACATTTAATTGCTTATCTTTATGACATATGTTGATTTTTTTTTTTCCAAAAAAGTAAATGATATTAGATGGCGCAGGAGAGAAAGAGATAGAAAAATCTTAATTTCAATATAAATATCTAAATATACAGTATACCCCTTGTAATGATCTGACAACCTGCCATGCTTCTAATACAGTATAGTCATTCTGAGCAAAGGGAAAGACAAAATGAAAAGGTTAGCTCTCACTAGCTTGAAATACTTTTCATGACTTCAACACTGGCGCCACGTGAGCAGCTGAAAGAGAAAGAAGCAGCCAATGAGATGGTTTCACTGTGGCTTTGAGTGACAGGTGGGAAGAACCATTACCATCCAGTCATATTAAACAAAAAAGACAAACTATAGGCTGATCCGAAGGGAAAGAACGCATAAAAAAAATGTTTAAAAACAGACACAATGGTGAATCTCAATGAAACAATCAAATAAAAGACATGATATGATTGGACCCTGAGATCCCGCCTAACCCCGTCCCGCTACGTCTAACCCCGCCCTCGCAATATTACACAAGAGATAAAACAAAAATCACGAGTAGAAAAGAAAAAGACAAAAACAACAACAACAAAAAAAGGACAGGAAAAAAATGTCCGTCACTAAATCTTCAAAGGTCATCTTCATTCACACAGATTTTTTTTTAATCAAGTTTTTTTTTATATAGACGTATATATTCTTTTTAGCATCAATAATTTCATCTTTAATAGTTAAACAATAAAAGATCTGGCAATGGGAAGGGAGGATGGAGGGTTTACATACAACTCGACACACAAATGAGTGTAGATAATGGCGGTGAAATGACAAGTGGAAGGGAAGTCTTCCAGAAGAAGACGCCGGGGAGCTAGCTAACGGCGAATGGCAGATTAGAGTTAATGTTATCGTTATTGTTGTCGAGCGTGAATAAATAAAACGACTGCCATGAGCGCAGGGAAAGCCACGCCCCTTTCGTCCCTCCCCTTCCCCCTCAGGCTCGGTCAGAGCTCCTCCCCCTTTCCCCCTCCCCCGAATATAAAGCAGGTGTGTTGACTATTCTGTCCGTCCTTCCTTCTGTCCTCCTCCTCTCCCTCTATGGGTCTGTGCCATTCATGGAGTATTTGTGTTTCTTCAGTCCAACCCAACACAGGTTTAATACCTGAAGGAGAAAACGAGAAGGAACACAAGTTAGGATGACAGTTGCTGTAAATGTCAGTTTCATACTATGGTTTTGGACATACTAAATAATAATATTTAATAACGTATTGGTTTGGAATTTGGCACATAGCATGAATCTATAGCGATGCTAGCAGCTCTGTGAGGCTGTACTTTGGCACAGTGGGGCCTCAAGCTAAATGCCAAAATCAGCATGCTAATATGCTCACAATGATGAAGCTAACATGCTGATGTTTAGCATGCATAATGTTTACTATCTTAGTTTAGCATATTAGCATGGTAACATTTGTAAATTAGCACTAAATACAAATAACAGGTTTGCAGGTATTTCGTCATAAAACAACCTACTGGAGCAACTGAATGTTATTGAAATTGAGACCAGGTTATGATGAGGGGAAAATGTGGGATCAAGTTGCTGTTTTTACAAGTAAGTCGCAGGATTTTGCGCTCAAGTCCCAGGTCCTAAACTTTGAGTTTCCAGTCCTTCACCAAATGTAATGTAACTTTAACAACAAAGTCTCGACTTCTCGTTCTTTGTGTGATTTGTCAAATGAAGTTGGAAGTTGCTGCATCTCCGTCTGTAATTTTCAATTAGCACGTTTTGCATACTGCAATTCATTTTTTGTTGACCACCACATAGTTTTTTTTGTTTTTTTTTTACATGAACAAAATTATCTTACAGTTTCTTGATTTTGTACAGTCATCAAAGTTCAAACTCAGAGTTCAAAGTTCAGGCAAAAATTGATTCAAGTGACATTTATTATATATAGTGACATGTTATTATATTTTTCTTATTTATTTATTTATTTTTACCTATGCTGAGATAATGCTAATGCTAATTTAACATAAGCCTTACTTAACATGATCTTGAATTTTATTGCATCATTGGGCATTTTTGTTCCATTTACAAACTGCTGTCCCTGGCCTGAGGCTAGTAGTTTGCAACTGCTAGTTACAATGCACCCATTTATTTAATGTGTCAGATTCATTCATTCTCATTTTCAGGTTGTCGCTACACATAGTTAGCATTAATTAGGGTGCCACTCAAAGCTGTGGTGCTTCAGCTTTCTTAACCAACAGAAGCCCTTTACAGATCTCAGCTGAATCTTTAAGAGTTTTAATTCTCCTTCACTTTAGTTACTTACAAGCAGTGACAACTGAACTTAAAACGTTCAGTTCAATTTGATGAGGGATTTCAAAAGATTCAAATTGAATAAATTCAATTGGATTGGATTTACAGAAAATAAAATGCCATAAAATCCCAATCCTGTTTGTGCAGGACTCATACTTGACCTCCAGGTCTGCAAAAATAAGAATGTCGTGTTGAACTGGTTTCATACCTATAGTAGTTTGGCTTAAAGGGCCCGTTCTTGTTCAAGCCCAGATACTTGGCCTGCTCATCAGTCAGCTCTGTAAGATGTGCGTCAAACGTTGGGAGATGTAGGCTGGCCACATACTCATCTGTATGGCAAGAGAGAGAGGAAGAACATTTTAACATTCACCGGGCGTCTGTGTTTGATTAATCATTCAAATGAGAAAGGAAAGAGAAGTAGCAGGGGGGCGCTAGGATTTTTTTTCCACCACACTATCTACTATCTATCTTCCCCTTTCTCCTCGTGTGCTTTCCTCATCCTTCTTCATGTCTTTACTTCCTCTTCAGCCCTTCCTTTCATTCCTCTCCATCATCTCTCTGTCAGCGTGTGCTGTGGTAGCAGCAGCATCAGGGAGCACTGACGGGGTGACCTACATTTGGCTCCCGGTTTTTCTTTACTACGTTGTGTGCTTGGGCTCTAATGCACTGAAGGAACGCTAGGAAATGTGACAGGCTATGCACGCACACATATGTGCACAGACACACGAGACTTATTCTACTGTGAATGATATGATATCCAGGGAGACGACTCTGGACTGAACAGAGGAGACTGACTTGACTGTTTATGGAGATAAATGCAATATGGCTGCAGGCTGTCTGCTGGGGCGAAAAACAAACTGTAATCACTTCATGTTTGGTGGCTACTTAAGTACCAAACAAGGATTTTTTTTCAGTCTCCCTGGCCTGATATCTTGCTGTGTTTCTGTTATCACTTAGGAATTCATGCCTCTATTCTGTGTTCTTTAAAGAGTCTTGGTTCAAGTTTTTTTCCTATGGAAGATTATTTCTGCCAGTGTGGTTTAAAAAAAAAAAGGTCCTCTAAGTCATTATAATGAGAAACTTTAGTATCTTAAAATAATGACTCAGCATCTCAAAATGTTTTATGATCACAAAATGATGAGAATTTTTTTTCAAAATAACAACTCGCTGCTAGATACTAAGTTATTAACTTATTATTTTGAGAAAGTTTCTCATTATAATGACTTATAGGATCTTTATTTTCTTCTTCCATACATTCCATTAACAAATTCTGAAATCTTACCCATCTTCTTGGGCAGCAGGTAAACATCCTGTTTGTAGCGTCCCTCTGGGGCGTTGTAGAGCTCTATCAGAGCCAGAGCCTGGGCAGAGACACACAAGTGTTACTTACATGCACACAACAGCTTCTTGTTTTGACCTTTTTTTTTTAGTGATAAACAGAATCAAAGTGAGAATAATGCTCCAAACAAGACGAATCATGGACAGCAGTGTAAATGAGACGGAAACTGACGCACTGATTTACCTGGGTAGTGGCGGTGATGGAGAGCACGAAGGTGGGAACAGTGGAACAGCTGAGGTTCAGCAGGCGACCCTGCAGAGGAAGAAGAAGTGATACAAGGTTAGAGGACACTTTACTTTGTACTTAAGAGGATAAAGGATGTCCAGCATGAGTGGAGAAATCTCATGTCCCATGTTTGTTTTCTTTTGTCTTCACTGACAGTTAACTGTTGCAGCTGTCTGAGATGCTGCATTGCAGTGAGTGCGTTTAGGAGATGTTGCAGAAAATTAGGTAGTTAGTATGTAAAACTGAAACACTCTGCGGTGAGGAGGAGAGGGAACAGAGAGAGAGAGGTTGTATTGTAGCTGCAATAAAAAGCAGAATTAAAACTGTTAGTAAGGTTTTGATGTCCAGTCCACCCTTCAAATAATAGTGGGGGTAGTTTGATGTGAGGTTATGAGAGGTACTCATCCATAGCCAGTGTATTAACTATGGCAGATGCTGGTTGACCTGTTTAATTGTTGAATTGTGCTGTTTTGACCCCTCATTACTGGACACAAAGAGCCTCCACAGCTCAGAATGTCTCGTCAGCTAAAACTTGCTGTTGTGGCCCATCTCCCTCGCTGGTTTAGCACTGGAGCAATAAGTGCACGTCATGAATTTGTATTAATAAATGCATGAGTGTTTATTATTACATTCTAAAACTAAATAAAGGAATGAAAAAACAGCTCCTCCTTTTTAAACTTTAAAAGCAAACCAGATATCTTATAAATCTTTTCTCTTCAGAGGTGTTGATATTGAGATGATGTCTTATTTATTTAAATAATAAACATTTTTGGAACGCAACTATTTTGGATCAGGACTGGTGGAACAGATCGTGATAATGGAGGCGGGAGAGGTGAGGATGGTGGTTGAAACCTGCTGCAGATCAAACAAAAGCACAGACACAGGCATCAACGGGCTGGCAGGTTGTCTGTCTGGCCCTGTCAGACTGCTCTCATTCTGTCACAGCTTCTAACACACACACACACACACACACGTAGTCTTACCCTGCAATGTGCACATGCAGGGGTGCGTGTATGCATCTACATTGCATGCATTCTACTGCTTCGTTTGTTGATGAAATTTGAGGCTAAATGTACATGAGCCAACTAGTAAGGACTGGAAAATATATTAACAGTGATAAATTCTTTGGAAGTCCTCTGGGGTAAGTGTGTGATTCAGGGTGTGTATGTGTGTGTACCTCAGCCAGCAGCACTATCCTCTTGCCGTCGGGCCAGATGACATGGTCCACCTGAGAGCGCACTCTCTCCCAGGTCAGCTCAGGAGTCCGCAGGCTCGCCTACATGATGAACACAAACATCAGCAATCGTTTTGTTTTGGTGGTGATTTTCCACTGAGCTGTCATCTCATCTATCACCAGGGGCATCACTGACTCAGCTCGCTTGGTCTTTTCCAGGACTAATGTACTTAAAGAAGTGAGTCACAACTTCCTCTAGTGTCTGAGAGGCTTCCTTCCTTCTGACTTTTTAAAAAAATCCTTCAATTCCTTGCATACATTCATTGCTCTATTTGTAGCACCACTGTCTCATTGTTTTATGGTCAAGAGAATACAACTGGCGCACTGTGAAACTTATCTTTAGTGTTTAGTATCTTTAGCTATTAATTGTAAGACACTCTCCATGAGCACATGAGTTAAAAGCCTTTAATGCATAAGCCTATAACTGGACACCAGTTTAAGTTGTTCGAACAATGCAGTGGGATCAAACTCTTCATTTAGACATCCTGAAATACATGTCTGATATCTTTCTAATACACTTCTCCTGCGTTGTCCTTTCACATAACTAAGTGGTAGTATGGTATATCAAATTATTCCAAGGGACATACACGAGGGGGCTTTCAGTTACCATGACAACACTGAACAATCATCAGGTCAAAATTGTGTTCGACATGCTGTCACATGTGACTGAAAATTGTCATGCTTTTGTTTCTGTGTCGGCGTACGCTTTGCTCTTCTATCATTTCTCCTAATTTGTTCTTTTCTATCTTGACATGTTGGCTCCAATGCAGGCCTGTACCATGTACTGTTTTCACATTATTTCTGTTACTTCTCAAGTTTTGTGCAAGCTGGTAACTGACCACATCGATCTCAGTGTTGGAGTGTCCCATGTTGCAGACAATGCAGCCATTCTTCATGCGGTCGAGGTACTCTCTCACCACCACGTTCTTATTGCCTGATGACGGAGGGAGAGAGACATGAGAGAGAAAGATAAGGACAAACGCACAAATCTGAGACAGACAAAAAGAAAATAAGAATAGAGTGTATTTGTAATTTAATCAAAGAACCGAATATAGTAAAATCTGGGGACAGAGTCTGTATCCATTTCTGTAAAACAGGGATTTTACTTTACTGAATTTAATTACTTCTTATCTCAGCATGTAGCATATTTAATTAAGTCTGAAAATGTGATTTAGTTTGACTGTTCAACCTGCCTGCACAGAGCTTCTTTAATGATAATGTGCACGTCCTTTAATAGGACTCGGAGTGACTGTTTCCACCTGATATTTTGATCAAAACCAGAGGAATTCTTTAACAAAACTTACCAACAGCTTGGTTTATAAGTAAAGTCCCACTTTTACGCACAAAGTGGGAACGTGCTGAGGGATGACTTGAATTTCTCAGAGAGGAAGACTGATTCCCTTATTTTACTCCAGCAGCATTATTAATTCACTGGGAATCCAACATGTTCTGAATTTTGCTGCGAGGGCTCTAATGAATCGACCTTAATGAATCCACCAGTACATGACCTTATTAGAGCCAACGCTTGTCCTGTTTTATTTATATATTTATTTAACAGCACTTAGTAACTTCATTAGGACAATCTTGCACAAATGCCATGCATCATCTTCTACCTTATTATCCTCTTTATTATCTTTTCTGTTCTGTTCACTTGCCCTTAAGAGAGAGCCCTCTGCTTTCGGCCTGCCGGCGACGTTCGCTAACGAAGCAGAGAAACGAGTAATTCTCTGCTCCAATTAAATGTTCAGGACAACTCCCTGGCTGCTGCGCTGAGAACTTGATTAGTAACTGTCACACACTGATGACTGAATATCTGTCCAGTCATCCTGAACAGACAGCAATTGAGCGGCGTGACTGACGATCTGCACCGTCTTACACCTTAGTTTTGGATCATGTCCCTGCTGTCAGGTCATTAGTCGGGAATCCCATGATTATCAGAGAGAAACACGGGGACAGACGGTGGCTGGACCGACCTGTGCAGGTGATGACAATGTCCACTTGTCTGATGACTTCGTTCAGTTTCACCAGCCTGAAGCCGTCCATGCTGCGATCAGGATGGAGACAGTTAAGAGCGTGAGACTAAAGCGATGTCAACCCAAGTCAGTGAGCTGTAAGAAATCCAACAAGCAGAGTCTTACCACGCCTGCAAGGCACAGATGGGGTCGATCTCTGTGACGTAGACGATGGAGCCCATTGCTTTGAGGGCAGCGCAGCAGCCTTTTCCCACCTGAGGACGACAGATATGAGATATTATAACACAGTATGTCAGAAAAACATATGTAATCAAAGGAGAGAAGAGTCTTGCCACTTTTTTAGGATTTGATTTAAACTAGAACACCCTAACCTAATGATGTACAATATACATTTATAATCCAGTGAGGCATTTCACAGCAGTAGTTCCCCAACTTCTGTGTATGATGTACCTCCACAGCACTGTCAGATTAACTAACTACTCCATCAACACCAACTGTCATGTTCCAAATGTATCAATCTGAATTTATTTTAAACAATTTTGCTACTTCATATTTTTTATTAAAAAATAGGATGTTCTGAAGCAATAAAGGTCTTATAAACATATTATAGCCTGGCGTCACATCACTGAATAAGGACACGACAGACTATGTGAAAGACTGACTGAACTAACGGAAGACATGTGGCTGAATGCCTGGGAAACACAGCCGTCCTCCACCAACTCCCAGACCTGGAGGGACTTCTGTTGGACAAACTTGATTTGCTTTTTTAATCACTTCCAAACTCAAGTCCAGACAAACTGGCACTGAGCTATGCTAATGGAGGGAATGTGGAGAAATTGTGTTTGATCAAGCTTGTGTTTTCTGTCTTGTCCTCCTATTCAGACTTTAAGTCCGTCCACACAAAAAACTGTAACTATAAAAATACCGCTTTAAAAATGGTTCTAACTCAAGTGGATGGCAGCGTCCTCACCACAACTACAGAGCTGCAGTTCGGACTCTGCCATCCACTTGAGTTAAAACCATTTTTAACACAATATTTTAGATTTTTTTTATAGGTATAGTTGTAGTTCTTTGTGTGCATGGCCCTACATCTACATCACCTACATCCTGTAATGCTGTAATTGTTGGTGTTTAAAGTTTAACACTGACACAGAGTGTGTTAAACACAGTTGTGATGTATTCTAAGTGGTTATTTGTTTATTTTAGCACTTTCTTCCTTTTAAACCACAAAACCTTGACTATTTTTCCCCTCACCAAATCATAATTTGTATTTTTTTCCCACATTAGATGAACTATTACACAATTTCCACCTACACTTTAAGAACTGAAAAAGTACTTCCCGCTCGTAGTGGTATATATCGATACTGAATATTTCAAACGCTTTCACTCTGGTACCAGCTGGACTGTCTTGATGTGTCCTCTCTCTGACAGCAATTTGACACACCGCTGCAGTGCCCACATAGTCCCGCCTCCTCTCAGTTACTCACAGCTCTCTCTCCTTCTCATCACTCGTCTCATTTGTTTTATCTGTTGCCATGTTATAGCCTTCTTAGATTTATCTTTCAGTAAAAATTTTATGCCCTCGGTGTGGAGTCAATTTTCCCCTGTGGTATCGAAAATGGTATTAAATATTCAGATTTTTCAAGGTATCATATCGAAATAAAAAATTATTGTTTTGTGACAACACTACCTCCTGGGGGACGCTACAGGCACCCCTGATTAGGAATCACTATTTTAGAGAATATTTACCATCACAAATCAGCTACAAGTGGTCCAAGGTTTCAATGCTCTATTTATTTTAGCATTTACACATCCAGTATATTGACCAGGAATAGATAAGCAAATTATGTGCCCTGGCAGTCTTTATTAGTTAACATCTAATCAAAATATTGTGAACAAATCATTTGCAACAGAAGCTTTCAACTGCAGCTCACCTCTGTCACAGTCATGAAGATTTTCTATGTGCTCAGAGCTCTGAAATGATCTGTTCTATATTAATGAAATTATTTAAAGCCTTTTGAATACTAAATTGTGGGACATTTCCAAAGTCTCAGTCCCTAATTGCTTTGATTCCTTATAAAAGGAGGAAATAATTATATTGTTTTCTAAGCTACCACTAAATCTCTCCATTAACATATGTGGATTTATCATAGCTTTAATGTAAGAAGAGAGGAGATCGAAGGAACAACCAGTGTGTATAAACCTGTAAAGGAAAGACAAAAATGTCTGCCTCACCTCTCCGTATCCACACACCACCACCTGTTTGCCTCCAAACATGACATCAGTGGTCCTCTTCAGGCTGAGGACAGAAACACAATTATTTCACCGGCAGCCTAATATTTATTCAGACTGTGTGGAGTGGAGAGGAGAGGAGAGGTGGGTGTAATTACCCTGCAGACGCTCCAACAACAAACATGTTGGGTATTATAATCTCTAATGAGGTTTAACAAACCCGTCTAAGATGGACTCCCTGCAGCAGTAGAGGTTGTCGAACTTCTGCTTGGTCACAGAGTCGTTGACGTTCATGGCGGGGACACACAGCTTTCCTGCCTTGGACAGCTGGTACAACCTTAACACACACAAAACATACACATTTGTTTAAAAAAAGTCAAGAAAAGCTATGCACATGTATTAATTAATTAACATTATACATTATATTATGTACACAGCAATGCTGCAATGGTGCAATCTAAGTTACATTTTCCCCACTAGATGGCGATGTTGCCCCACCACAGACTGTCTGGACAGTAACAGTATGCGACTAGAGGTCTGTGTTAGTGTGTGTCAACATTTACTTGTACGCTCCCTCATTTAAATAATAGAGAACTGGTTTCATCTGAAGCAATGGAATATTTTCAGCCTGTATGAGTGATTGTCCCACCTGTGCACTCCAGTAACACTCTCCTCGACGATGCCCTTGATCTTCTTGAACATGTTGGGATATTTTTTATAGATCCAGTGAGTCAGATCACCACCGTCATCCAAGATCTGACAGACAATCGGAGATGAAGATGAGCAGAATGGAAGAGAGAGGGAGGAAGATTCAGAGAGGAAAAAAAATAATAAGTAAAGGTGAAAGAGACAGACAGAGAAAAGGCAGGTTAGATCTTTGAAAGGATGTGCTTTCCTAGTGTTTTATTTGTGGTGCTGACACCAAAGTCATATATTTCTGACACTAAATATCCAAAGGTAAAAATGAAGAACACACAGAGCTTCAAGGCAACTTTGTCTTGAACATCTGTGTGTATGCTACATTTTTACCTTTGGCTATCAAAGTTAGATTTTTTTCTTTTGAATGTTTAAGAAAAATACTTGACAGAATTGGAAAAATGTGTGTGGAAAAACTGACCCTGCTCTTTTCTGTTTAACCACAACTATATTTTTTAGAATAAATCCATTAAAAAATGTCCTCTGTCTTACAAAACATAAATAAAAGCATATTTTATTATTTCCACCATTTCTATAAATTTACTCAAAATAATGCTACACGTATTATCCTTTCTGTACTTCTGTCCAGGGGAAAAAGAGGTGCATTTTATTGAGAAAAGAGCAGATGTTTGTACTGACAACAAGACAAAAAAGGACATCCAATTATTCCAATTATTTACATTTTACACAGCGTCTGGATTTGGGGTTTGTTCTTTAATTATATTCTAGAGAAAGTAGACAAAAGTAGAAATCTTGTTAACTCACACCAAAAACAAACTAGATGGATAAATAAATAGCACTACAGGTGTGAGGAAAAATATGTATGATTTGTAAGATTTTGGGGTGAACTGTCCCTTTATTTAGACTGTGAGTGTGCTACCATGTTGGGTTGCCAGCCTTCCACATTGACACAGCGATCAATGCACCACCAGAAGTCGTCCTCTGATTCACCCTTCCATGCAAATACGCTGAAACCTACAAAGAGACAGGAAGCGTTCAGTGCACAGCGGACACAAAGTGTGAAAGAGAAAAAAATAATGAATCTGCAGGATGATGTGAAAGAGAGCATCTGAATATTTAAAGACAGGGGAGATGAAAAGGGCAGATGTCACACTCCCTGTCTCACCTCCCTCTGCCAGGGCAGCTGCCACTTCATTCTGGGTGGAGTAGATGTTGCAGGCTGCCCATCTGCACTGAGCCCCCAAAGCTGACAGAGTCTCCATCAACACCTGAGGGAGAAGAGACAAGACAGTCAAGTCTGACTTTCTGTTGCAGCTGCTGGAGTAAAACTGCATTATGTTTAAGCCTGTGAGTGCGTCTGTGTTTCCTACTCACAGCAGTCTGTGCAGTGATGTGGGTGCAGCCCACCACTTTGGCACCAGCGAGGGGTTTCTCCCCCTGGGCTCGCTTCCTCAGTGCCATCAGAGCTGGCATCTCTGACAGAAACACACCAACAGATAAATAGTCAGTGGATAGATAGAGGAATCATCTGGATGGTGAAGGAATTCCCCTTCATTTAATCCTTGAGACACTTCATCACTGATCTATCATCTGATCTCATCCAGCTGAAGGAGTCATGCTAAGTGGTGTGTGTGTGTGTGCAGCCTGCAGGGTTCAGCTGAGGCGCTTTGTATGTTCAGTGAAGTAATTAGTGAATGATGTGAATAATGTGTGTGTTTATGTGTTGGTTATTAAATGGTTTTCTCACTTGCAGTGCCAGGCGACATATGGCCACCCAGCACCAGACACACAACCCCACACAGACATAAAAATACTGTGCAACTGTAGTGTATAGTTACAGAAAACAGTAAGTTTGAACATTAAATATCCTGCCTTTTGTACTGCATTCACTTAAATACAGGTTAAAAAAAAGATTCACAAAACTCTGCACTTTGTTTTCATTTCAATCCACCCGTTTTTAACCATATTTTCAATTTGTGCATAAAAAAAAACAGAGGAAGGGAAGGAAACTTGGGAAAAAAAGTCAAAATATCAAGAGAAAGAAACTCTAATGTTCCTCAATTTAATTAAGTGAAAACAAACAAACATTGTATTTTCTACATTGTTTTCCATAATTTGAGGTTTGACTGGTCCTCTTTTATTTCCGACTTCCTAATGGCACCCAACCGGATAATTAGTGCCCGACTCTTAACCCTGCCTGGAGAGGAAATGCTGGAAATTTGGGGGGGGAAAGGTAATAGCGCAAAAAAAAAGCTTTTAATGTGCATGATGTTTTCAATCGTATCAGGTTTGATTGGTGCCCTCTTAATTACAACTTCCTGTTGAGCAGTGACAGTCTTTTGGTTTACCTTGCTCTGCAATCTCAATCTCTCGGCGTCCAAAGTCGGCCTGTTTGATGTTTTTGATGCAGAAGTCTCCGTTGCCCTTGGAGTTCTTCTGCTGTTTGTCCCGAGGAGACGTCTCATCGTCAGAGCTGTCTGTGTATGACGCCGCTAAAAAAGAAACACAGACAACGATATTGTCAGTATGTCTCACACGCACACACACACACACACACACACAATTTAATACTGCCAAAAAGTCTTGATGCAATACCCCTAAGTGTATGTCTTTATAAAACATGAAAAACAGGGGCTGCTGCCTGCTTTGCTACTGTGCAGAGGCTCTTCTCACTCTCCCTTTTTACTTATCTCAAACTACAACAGATTGAAGGGGATTTCCTGCAACAATTTATAAATCATTGGGAGGATAATTTAATGACATTTCTGGGTTGTATCTACTTTGGAATTTCTATGTGATGTGATAATCTTGGTGCTAAAAGGAAAAGTAAGTGAAAGACTGTGCACCCACAAGAATTTATAGATTCAGGTCAGCCAACTTCAACTGGCAAAATGTGGGCATGAACACAGAGCACAGGCATCCCTGATAACTAGAAAACAGGTTTGAACAATTCATAAGTCTTCATGATACAATGAGACAGTAGTATCATGAGGAAACGGAAAAAAAAAAACTAAAGTGACAGTTCAATCTATAACTTTGGTTGTGGGAGATGCTGCGGTCAGAAACATAAGCAGGTGTCTTACTGCTCATGTTTCTGATCGCAGTATATTGCGATGGTCTGTAACAAATTATGTTTGTGGAGAGCAATCAGAAGTGCTAAAGCAGGATTTCATTGAACTGTTTAAAATCTGTCTTCTATTTGTGGACCATTACCAGCGGTCAACACAGGGGTCAGCAGGTTCAGCAGACTCTTAGGACTCAACATATGGCTCAGCGAAACCTGCGGCCTGAAAGGGATCAGCTACAATTGTTCTGGAACAGTTGTAGTTGGTAAGTTCAAACTGTTCTGGAAATCCAAGCATCTTTTCGGGGCAGACGGCAGATGGCCTCTACTCGAGCAAATATGCAGTTCATGTAACGATGGACCATTTTTAGTTCGGTGTGTGACACCCATCAGCCAGACCTGAAATGATGCACCCTGACACACAGCAGCCTCTGCCCCACAAAGACAAAACATCACAGCCTCAATGTCAGCGTGTTGACAACCAGCTTATGGATCAGTGTCCTGCTTCCTCTTCCCTTCACTCTCCACTGCGTCACCCCTTTTGGGATTCGCTATTAAAATGGAGCTGGCATTAAATTCAAGTTGGAACAAGACAACAGTGCAGCATTTCTTACTGAGTTAAAACCCTCCTAACTGAAGGTGGAACCAGCAAATTACACTTTTGCTTGAAAAATGACTATAACACTTAAAAGATCATCATATCATTGGCAACTTATTGTCTTTTGTTCATCTAATCAATTAATCAATGCAGTTCGACTGGCATGCACTTAAAATTATTTATCTCAACACAATTTAATCTCATCAGCCATATAACCTTGGAGGTAACTGTGCCTGGAAATCCTCATTCTGCTGCCTTGCTAATTATTCTGCAAGTAGTCAACACTTTTACCCTCAGGCGCAAAACGGGCAGTAATTGAGCCACTCTTTAAAGAAGAAAAAAAAAATCATCCAAACACCTCACTGGAGAACAGATTGTTATAGGCACATATCAAACCAAAATCAGTCAAAAGGCCCTTAATTGTTGTGATCTTTTCCAACCAGGATTTTGATCACACTACAGCACTGTGACCGCTCCTGTTATGGTCTTGAATGTCATCCACTCAAACAACATGGATAGTGGAGAAGTTTCAGTCTTGGTATTATTAGATCTCAGTACAGCATTCAACACAGTCGACTACAGTTTATTACTAGACAGTCAGAACTGGGTGGGACTTTCTGGCACAGTGGTTAGGGACTCATTTTTGTTGATTGTTAATTACACATCTGAGCATACAAAAATGTCATGTGGAGTTCCTCAAGGCTCCATTCTCAAGCCGCTTCTGTATCTTAACATCTACATGCTGATGTGTGAAAAACAACACAATATCTTGCCATAATTAGACAATACACCGATTTATATAACAGATATCACCAGGTGACTATGGTCTCATACAAGTGCATTGGGGGGAAAAATCAATGATTGGATGAGCCAAAATTTTTTCAAGTTAAACAAAAATAAAAAAGAAATAGTCGTCTGTGGACCTGAAGAGGAATGATTAAAAGTCAGCGCAGAATTGACTTTTGAGGGCCAAAATACATTTTGGATCTATTGCTCTGTTATGAGGCCTCTCAGACGGTCTGGGACGAGTCTGCTCATTGTCCCCAGAGCCCAAACTAAACAAGGAGAGGCAGGATTGTGTTTTTATGCACCACATATCTGGAACAAAGTCCCAGAAATTGTAAAATCTTCTCCAACTCTTGGTTAAATCAAGGCTTAAGATTTTTCTGTTTGCCACTGAATTTTCTTGAATAAAGTTGGGACTAGTCTTCTGTCTCATTTTATTTCATTCTTCTGGTTTACTTTGTTTTAATCATTTCATATCCCATTTATGTGTATCTTTTTTTTATATTTCCTTGTGTTTTTCACATTGCCTTGTATTTCTTTTATATTCTGTCTTAATGCCTTTATGTATTCCACAAAGCACTTTGAATTGCCTTGTTGTTGAAAGGTGGCATACAAATAAATTTGCTTTGCCTCGACTTGGCCAGAGCTTCAAGGTCTCAAAGTGCAGAACTAACACAATGTGCCTTTGGTTTCTTCACTGTGAATAAAGCCTGTACTTTTCCCAACCCTACAATTTGATTTTGGAAGCCTACGGATTCTGCACAGCACAGAGTTTAATTAAATTGATTATAAAGCTGCCTGCAAAACCTTTTCCACCACCAGAGTAACTCCAGCCTCTTTCCAATTTCAGACTGCAGAAGAATGTAAACACAGTCCAAATGTGTTTTAACACTTGCACAGAAAAAAAGACATGCAATAGAGAGGTATCAATATTAATGAGGTATCACCCCTGTGAGATATAAACAGTATGCCCACAGCATACGGCAACATGCTCAGTTAGGAGATGCCTCCATGTCTGGCTCCAGCACTGTATGGTTCCTGTGCTTCAGGCTGACTCACTACTCAGGTGTAATACTTCTTCTGTACACGAGCAGGTACACCATGCCAATATCACTCCTACCACCCTTTTAAAGTGACCATGGAGCAGCACCAGATAAGACTGGATATCCTGCCAGAACTGTAACAGTCCTGAAGTTAAAGAACATGCTGTACTGTGCCAGGAGGGGAGAGGCTTTAAAAAAAGGGTAATAATCCATGTGTGTACCACTTTCTTTTAAAATCTCCCATCCGTACTGACAGCAGGAAAGGGTGGGGGAGAGTGTGAGCTGAGATCTTAGGGGTCATGAGGGTGGATGTACTGATACTTGCAAAGGTTACTGGGACGAAGCCAAAGACAATGTCCTGGTAAAGGAAAAGTCAAAATCAAGAGGCCTCAGTATATCTCTTTAACACAGAAAGAGTTTAGACACCTCAACTAAAACCTAATGTTTGGTCTCAGTCTTAGTACTGTACTCCATGTAGGGTACTCCATCGATTTAGCACTGTTCTCTTATAATATTGTCAGTCAGTCACACTGTTTTCCTGTGGAACTCCAGCAGCGTTTTGTGGACTAAAAAAACTAAATCTGATGTTCAGTATGAGGGAGCAGATGATGACTGAACTTTCATTTTTGGGTGAACTACTCCTTTAAAGAGAGACAACTCGAAAATTTTGCTCCAGGGTTTACAGCAGATCCCCATAACACCAAACCCAGTCAGGAAAATCAAAATCAATGCAGCAGACCCAGGGATGTTGTCTCTTTTCATTTCATATAATTTCATGCCTTGCCACAACTCATGACTACATAACCCAAAATGAAGTTCGACTTCTAACAGTTCAGCCAGAGATGGTGTGTTATCCTTTGTGGCAGCGATGAGGAACAGGCTACAGAGGTCTGATAAGTGCACTTCTTTCTAACCTCCAACCAACTCAAGTGACATCACCTGAGGCAATTTTATCCTTCTTGCAGCGCTCAGTTCTTGCAGCTACTTGAAAACACATTTTGATATGTAAAATTATTCTTTGTATTTCTTATTTTCCTTCCAAAATACTGACCTCTCAAAAAATACTTATTACATGGTGATTCATTCAATTATGCTTTTAGAAACTTGGACCACCACCTGAAGAGGATCCCTTATGAAAAATCCATACCAAATTGGTCTTGGCAAAAATACTACTGGTGTGTTCAGAGTGTCCTCTGCACTGTGGGAACCATCAGAGAAATAAGAAGCACTCTGATGAGGGAATTATGGGAGAAGACAGGGAATCAGCAGAGAGGGGCGGGGGGAAAAAAAAGAACAAGCATAAAACCAAGGGTTCAAAAGGAGAGACAAAAGGGGGCTGCGCAAGTTTCTGAAAGCAGCACTGACGCATTTCACTTAATTTGCAGTTGCTGCCAGTAATAGTTAAGATGTTAACAAGACGGACAAAAATGAGCTTGTCAAATCACTGAGGGAAATAAATGCAGACTAAGTGCTCCCGTCACTATCTCAATATTGAGGGGGAAAAAAAAAACAGATCATTATTTTAGTCAGTTTAGACAGCCTCAGGCTAGAGAGGATGGTTCTTGGGAGGTAGAGTGATTTAATGAGCCCTGATCTGGTTCCAGGAGGGAGGTGAATAAGAGCTGAGGTGAGAGGAGAGAAGCCGAAGTAAAGAGAAGAAAAAGAAAGAAGAAAAGATGTGTGTTAGAGGGCAAATGGAACAAATCCAACTCTCACCTTAGAAAGTGACTCTACACTGAGTGTGCCAATCTTGATCTCAAGAGCTGAATACAGTGCTGAATTTAACAATCTAAATACAGGGTTTCTGCGGGTTTTAACAAGGTAAATCTAGGACAAAACGCAATTTCACCCATACAGGCAAAAACAGGAGTTAAGCTCTTATTAATTAATTAATATCTATAAATCTCCCTTTGAAATCTGCCAATCCAAATCATGTAATGCAAGACATCTTGTCATTTTCACACTCAAAGGTGGAGCATAAAGCTGCTGGGTGGGCTCTGATACATTCTGATCAGGCTGCGTAGCGCATTAGTGGTTACTGGTTCCACATTAGTTTTGTTTTGCTGCTATTCCAGCATAATAGATAGATATTTCCCCGCAAAACAAATAATAACTTTAAGTGAGACTGAAGTTAATACAACTTAAATAATGTTTACTTCATAATCAATTTTTAAGAACTGTCCAAACTGTACTAAGATAGGTTCAATCATATTATCAGATTTTAGATTTTAAGGACCCACAGAAAATCTGTAAAAAAAAAAAGGAAATATAGAGGATTCAAGCAGGTAAGACTGTTGTCTTTTCTTGTGAGTTAACGATCTCTTTAGATTACCTGCTCTTTCCATCAAATGTAATCATTAAAAGGGGACAGCAGTTGTGTCGAATATTTTTCTGAATCCAGTTGGCCACAAAGCTAATATGAAACCAAAAACTAACAAATGCATTCCTCTATATGCATATATTTTTCTAAGAGACACTATCAGGATTATACCACGGGCCCAGGTCAGTCTGCTTCAGCCACGCCGTACTCATACCAAACCCTTTTAACAAAAACAAAAAATTACATTAAACATAGCAGCTGAAGAAACAGTTATTCTTAGCACTTTACTTAACCTGGATAACTGGACTAAAATGAAGAAACTGTATAGTATCGGACTACATAAAAACATAAATAACTGTCAAAACTACTTAGATATTGCAATTTGGTATCAAATGACGAAAAAAAAAATTCAATATTTGATAATATGGAAGCAATTCATTCAGTGCCATTAAAGTATCTCAGTTTGTGATGACATATGTCTGCCTCACAGCAAGGGAAAGCCATGCCACCCTGCTGTGGCCCTGCTTGGTAGCAGGACCAACTCTGGGTGACCCATGATGGTCTCCTCTGTGAGAGTGTCAGAATAGAGGGTTTTTTTAAGTCTCCCTCTGGCCACCTTGCTTTACCGTGCTGTGCAGTGGAAAAACACTTGCATCGAGGGCTCTACAGCCCATGGCTGTTCACAATATGCCTCAGATTGACTGTCCCCTCTACTATGGAAAAGCCCTATATTACAAATTTTTAGGCTGATTTTTCCTTTCCTGGAATACAGAACAGAAGGTCCTTTTCTTAGATGACCCCAATTGGAGATGCTCGCCGAAAGAAACATGTGGCGGCCTGCAAATGTGCTGGTGGGGAAGTCACAGGACCAAAATGTTTAATCTTTTCTCAGAAAGAGTACTGAATACTCCATGGACTTTTTTTTTTAGCACCACTGACCTGAGGGGCACTTCACGGCCATCCACTAATACTGACTGATAGTCCATTTGTCCATCTGCCATCCATCTGTCTGTCATCATATTCATATTCATATTCTGCCACCAGAAACAACCTCATCAGAGCAGTATCACACACACAGATTAATTCATCACGTTAATGGTGTCATGGGAAGATCCATGCACTGTGAATGACCCTGACACAGCAGGAACTCAAAGAGCCTTCAGAGCCGAAGCAGCTCAAACAGAATGTAAACAAGAGAGAAAGTAGGGAGAACAGGTTCATTCATATCAGACCCTCTCATCTTGATGCTCTGCCACCATTTCTCAATACTAAAGCCACAAGTTTTTACTGGGTTTATTACAAGATGTAGAGAATTCTGCTTCCTTCTTTTAATGTCCCACACTTTTATGACAAGACGTTAAGTGGGGACTCATTTAATTCCTATTTGTTCAAATGTCGTAGCACGTATAGAATTTTGCTTGGTATTCATTTATGGTGGTGGTCTTTCGAACTTCGTCTCTCACCACTGCAGCCATGAATGGAACTGGTGATTCAGGCCAGTTTCAACCACAGCCAATTCTTCTTTCTCTCTCCAGCCCATCACCAGCAGTTAATCCCCTAACACAGTCCACAGTTTCACATGAACTGCAGTGTCAAGAGTGTGAGAATGAGCGCCTGAGAGACGAGGACAGACATGAACTCGAGAGGAAAGTACAATCAAGCAGCCAACTATTCTTCCAGGTGAAATACTTTCTGTATCTTTGGTGTCATAAAAAACGTAATGGAAACATGTCACATCCAGCGGCATGTTTGATAAGTACCAGTAGTGGGCTATTGAGATTGAGCACTAGAAAGAGAGTGTGTTTACCTGAGCTGTAGCTGTCTGTGGAGGACTGGGAGATGGAACGGGACAAAGAGCGCCGGCCGATCTTGGAGGGACGCTTGTTGAACTCCTGTTTCTGGTCCGCAAACTGAATCTGCTGACAGAGAGAAAGCAGGAGGAATACAGAGATCAGAACTCAGAGTCAGAAAGTCAGATTTTACAACTGCATTAATGTAGATCAAATGGACATTTAAACATATTCTCTATTATCAGAGGACATTTAGTTTTTAAAAAATGCAGTTGGGAGATTGGGATTAATACTTTCAAGTTAATAATCGATGATGCAGAAAGCATGTTTGCTATGTGTGCAAGGTAGCAAGCCAGTTATAGTTTTTAAGTAACGTAGCAGGAAGTTTTGATCTGCCTTCATTTGCCCTGCCCTTTCAGAACAACAAAAAAATGTTTTAGGGACATGAAAGAACACTCAAATACAGATTTAAAAGGCTGATAAAAAGAGAGACAGAAAAAGTCTCCAAGGAAGGAAAGTTCATTCTGACTTAAAAAGATAAAGAAGACAATGAGGTTATTATCAACCACCAACAAGGCCACATAGCTGACACAAGGTACAACAGTTTATCCTGGTTCTGTGACACCGTAGTCAGGCTTCACACCGACCACGACTATCGTCCTGTTGATCTTTCCACTATTACAATAGCATCATAGTTCAAGTACTGATAATAGCACAGTGTATAAATAGTTGAGTTATTACTCCCATAAAACCACAAAACAAGAACAATCCATGCTAGTGGGGGTGGTGAAAAGTGAAGTATGAAAACCACATGAAATTGTGTGTTTTTTCATTTCCAACTGAGAGAAGTTTTTGAATAACACCCACAAATCAGAGCAAATTGTTCTGTTGAGATATGTATTGGCAAATGAGAAATTTCTCCAATGCCACAGTCCTCTGACGGAGGTGGTGAAAAGCTTTAAAGATGTGATAAAAGGACCAGAGCGAGTCATTCTCTATCATTCTCCTTGTTGAAAAGAAAAGACCAGCCTTGAGTACAACACAAGCAAATATTTTCAGGTTTTTATCAGAGAGAAGAAAAAAAAATTCAGACATTCAGACACATCTTCTGTGTGTGACGTGCATGTCAGATACCAAGAGGCCGAGTATGTGTGTGTGTATGTGTGTCTGTGTGTGGGTGTGTGGGTGTGTTCAAACACTCATTCATTCTCACAAGACATTGATTGCGAGACGTACAGTGTATGACACAGGGCAGAGCTGCTGTCCAATCACAAAGGACATTTGAGTCATCATAACCATCATGACACATGAAATCATCAATAGTGTAAACCCTTTTCCTACTTCAGTGTCAAGCTATCAAGGTTGTTTATCATCATTACACAACACAAAGTTGCACAGTGAAAATAAAGTAGTAGACCTTTCGATGCCACACACATATAACATACATACAGAAAATGAAATTAAGAATAGAATAAGATAACATAAAACTAAACAATATTTTTTTTCAAATACATGTACACCAAGGAAATAATTCTGTAGTGCATTTCTGAATTTGTATCAGGTTGAATGTAAAAAGCAGCAATGACAGTGTGACAAGTTTGCATAAAAAGTTCAACATCATCCAACTTTGACTGATTTTAGCTAGAATAGTTCCAATACCGATAACAATACCAGACAACACCTCCTATACTGTCTAAAGTACTCGTATTGTATAAGAGTCTATGTTCTCAGCCAGTACCACACAATTTACCCGTATCAGCCGGTATCAGAATTGATACTGAAATTGTTCAAATCCAGTGTAAACTAATGTACCATTTGATTACTTTCACTTGCTATCAAGTTTTTTTTAAGCCATTTCCACTTCATCCAGAGAATGATCATCACTTTCCTACACACCAAAGCCAGACTATTCATCCTCTCCTTCAATTCTGCCCTTTATCCTTACCTTTTTTACACTGGGCTCACTGCTTTCCCCATCTTTTTTCTTCTTCAGCATTGCAGCATGTGTGTGGGGGTGTGTGATGTAGTTTCAAGTTATGTCTGATTCAAGGCCTTGTGCAATAAGGGGACCTCGTCTTTCAAGGTCTGATCATTTCACAGGCCACCTCTTCTCCCTCTGCCTCTTTTTAGCCTCCGCTTTCCTGCAATCCAGCCCAAACTGGTCCAACCATGTGCCGGCAAACACAATGCAATGAATTGTTTCCCTTTCCCTTCATTTTCCCCTCCCTCTCTCCCTCTCTCCTACCTCTGTATTCTTGTTTAATTGTTGATTGTTCAAGAGATTGTGTTGAATCGCTGGTATCAAAACCAAAGATAACCTTTGCCCCTGCTGACTCAAGATGGCTATGATGTGCAGTATTAGGAAACTAATGAATACTGCGTTTGTTGCTCAAAATCTAGGGTGGGACTCCATGGAATTATTAAAATGTACCCCAGATTGGAGCACAAAAGAACAACTTGTTATCTAAACTGTACTCAAAAGTCCTTGTCAGAGATAAACACATAACACACAAAAATACTAATTAATCAGTCAAAAGGGAGCATTAAACCAAAAATAAACCCAAAAAAATCAACAAGGGTAAGAGTTTTCATTTGCATTGGCACATACATCTGGCCACCTTCCTGTTCAGGCAGATTTCCACCTGTCTTAGAGCTCATCAGGCCAATTACAACTGGATAATATGGGCAGGTTGGATTGCTGGTATAATATAAAAGTGGCTGGTAGATTTCAGACACAAAATAATGATGTATTATTGACTGGTTGGCGAATTTGAACAATTTGAGTACAACACACCAGTCTCACAAAACTCAGATAAAACTGTCAAACTAGGTAGCATTGATCAAACATGGATCAATATTCTGGTATCATATTGCCTATCTCCTGCCTAAAATATTTTCAGAAAAAAAAAATATTTTAATGTATTGCTTAGCTGTAGTTTCGGATGGTTTGTCACCAGACCGCGACTTTTTCCTGCTTTAAACCAAATCAAGCCCCACCCCCGCATGTGTCACTCAGTCCTGCATCAAATGTTCTGTTGCTCTGATTGGTTGCAGGTCTATCCACTTGTGTCCAGATCCACCTTGGGCTGCACCCCTTGGAAATCAAAAATTAACAGGGAGATCCCAGACTAGCTCATATTTGTGAATTGTTCTGGCAAGGCCAGGCTATGCCAGGTATTCAAAGAACAGTTTTGGACAAACTGAAATTTTGACGTGATAGTGGCGCTAGATGAAAAGTTAAGCGATCACCAAAATGATGACAATACATGAACATCTGTGCCAAATTTCATAGCAATCCATCCAATAGTTGTTGAGACACTTCACATAAAACCACAAATGGGGGCACTAGAGGGAAATTCAGGGACTACTAAAGTTTGTATAAACTTTCAATGGCAATCTAACTAAAGGTTATTGAGATATTTCAGTCTGGAACAAAGTGGTAGACTGATAGACCTGCCGACGTTTCCGTACCTAGAGCTGCGCTGCTAGCTTGGCTGAAAACACAGATTACACAGATTTTACTTACTTAGAAAGGCATACTCTTTTCTATACTACTGCAAGAAGGTAATGGTGCTAATAACCCTGAACCCAATAACCAGCTATAATGGGGCTATTGGTCTCTTCAGATTTATCGGATGGAGGTTGGATGAGGAGCTTTAGGAGCTCAGAGTTGCTGTGAAGGATTGAGGGTCAATTTGGGAGCTCAGGAGGAGGGGATATAGGGGCTTATGACATGTTTTTGGGACAAGATTACCACAGGTTAGCTCAGGGATCAGAACAGTGGGTACTGCCAGAGAAAATGACACAGTGGTTTGTTTATCGCGGCGCAAAACGAGAGTGAAAGAGAGCGAAAGACAGAAAGGTAACCCATTCTTTTCTTGCCCTTTGGGCTATGTCTCTATGTACTCCTGATCCTCAAAATTAATACTGCATATTATAGCATACAAACAACAGAAATAAGAACAAATCAAGACCTGCAGATTTGCGACATTAACCATTTTTTCACTTATAAAAGATCCTATAATCTCTACTTTGACAGTATTCTTGGCAAGTGAAACAGCCCCAAAAATCTCAATAAATCTTTGTTTTACTTTGCTGTAATGAGACTTTTTACAGTTTATTTCAAGGCAGTGAATGAGCTGATGCTCTTATCCACAGCCGCTTACAATAAATCACCAGCTGGTCAGCTGTTCCTGCAGCTTACACTGAGTCTCTCTGCATCTATGAATGAAGCGTGTTGTGTTATGAACAGTCAAATGTTGGTATGACAAAAAGACACGCATTAATCAAAGCTGGATGACCTGAGCTAACATCACAAAAATGACTTTATAGTAACTTGACATGATAGAGCCTCGCAGAGAGACATATTGTCTTATGTAAGAGAGGCACTGAGGACAACTAATGGAGACTGAAACTATCTGCTCCTGCACTAATACATTAGAGAGCCACCTAGGAGGAGATCTACGTGACTCAGCAACATGTAAAAAGCTTATTTTCCAAAACACTGGCTGCTATTTTGGAAGAAAATCATTATGTGGAGGTCATTAAATCAAAATGTAGAGAGCAGCCAGGGGCGGAAATGTCATTATGTCAACTGAAAACCTAACACAAAGGCAAATACTCAAAGAGACGAGAAATATATTGACAGCATGCTTTTGATCTCTGTCCGTCTCTTTCCCACGTCTGTCTCTCCTTTTCAACTTCTGCGTCTCAATCTTCAACCTTCCCTCCGTCTTTCTGACCTTGCACTGCACTCTTGTACATTATGGATGGTGACTGATTGAGAGACTAATGACATGTGAATAATGAATGTTAACTCAATACAGGGACACATGGGAGCTCACCCAAGACTGCCACCTTTCAATTCAGCTATGTGTTCCGCAATTAAACTGACTTGTAGAGGCAGAGCTGCTAAAACCTGGCTTTCTACTGGTGAAAAACACAGTAGCACTGGCCAGGGTCCACTTGCCACATCCCAGAGGGGCTGTGGGATACTGGGAGTGAAGCCAGGTGTAGGCAGTCCCAGTAAGGTGGACTGTATTGGTTAGCAAATAAGACCTGGACATCATGTTCACTTGTTTTTGACGCTAGTAATCCTATACAGATGCACAACGCTGATAATAGCTCTTAATGTTGCTAAGCAACTACTACAAACCTGTTTCAAACACGGGGCTCTAAAAGTGCTAAAAACAAAAATAAGAAACCACCCAGTGTTCCATTTCATTTTTCTGTGTTTACACTGAAAACTAGAAGAGTGCACTCAGTGGAGTGCAGATCCCTGCCAGGCTGCAGATGGTGAAGCTGCCAGATACAACCAGCAGAGATTTGCAAAGTTTTTAATAAAGTTTTTTGTGTAGTGTAAGTTTTCTTATATAGATATGTTAACTTTTTGTTTAGCAGTCTCAGTTTCTTAAACTAAATGTATAGATTTAATGAGGAAACAATGCACAGGAAAATAATATTTTATTATTTATTCAAAACATTACAAGGAACCAGGCGGCTTTAGAACAATATAATAAATACAGAAATCTGAAAGCTGAAATTGTAATTTATTTACACTTCGTGTTAGTTGGAGCCTGCATGCACCACTGTAAGTTGTGGCTTTTCTAAGGGTCAGTGTTTTGGTACAGCGCTGAATGGATTGCCCCCAGGAAGTGATCACAATTCGAGTAACCTCTATCATGTTAAATTTTTCATGTTCATAACAAACCAAATTTCATGAAAATTGGTTCTGACTTAAGCCAGTTGCAGTAGATTTTGTAGTGAAGGCTGCATCTCTTATTTGTTTACTAGTGCATCTTGAAACCACGCCACACCATTTATCCATCTTGTACTATAGTGGATCATAACATACCAGGTATGGAATTAATCTGCAGATTCTCCAGTTTATAATGAAACAAAAGTATTCTACAGATGTCAGTTCTTGAGCCAAGACAAAGGCCAAAATACAGTCATAAATGTGTACAAAAAAGATTTAAGCTAATGGGTCCAGCAGTATGCAGAATTAGCCACAGACCCAAACACTAGCTGCAGCCCCAATTGTCACTCACGAACACTGCACACAAACTATTGCATTAGATAATAAAAACACAAACACACAGACTTGTTTTCATGATTAGGACACTTCAAACAAATTTAAATTGAGTGAAAAAAATCTACATCAAGCGATTCCTCAAGAAAAACTTCCCACATGTTAAGCACCAGGTCAGGAAAGGAGCTCTAGATTAAAAAGAGAACAAGCACATGCACTTTCTTGCTGACAAAACTGATAGGAAACCTAAATTATTGTATTAAAAATAAGGTTATTTCTCAATTCAAGCAATGTGCCGTTTCATTTCAACAAAGTATAATGATGCTACAAGGCTAGAGGAAAAATCTAACAGTGACTTTTGCTAAGCTTAACCCCAAATAACTTGTATCCTTTTAACTCCAACTGGAAGCCTTGAAGCTGTGCACAGCACCAAGCCAGAGCAAATGCATATCTGACCTCAGAGATCACACACACACACAGGCTTTGTGTTCCATCTGCTATTTAACTCAATGATACTGCACAGCGATACTCTAAATACCACTATAAATACCAGAAAATCTAAATCCAGGGCGCTGGTATAATCAGCATGGGCTCTTCTGACCCTGCTGGAACGTCATGGTTTGTTCCAACTTTGTGGTTAACAGTAATGTTTCAGGACAGGGCAGAGGATCTCTTTCTGAACAAAGTCAACAAGCTAGTTGAACACCATGGGATCTGGGGGACAGGGCGAGAAGAACGTCTGGGTCGGACTGATGAAACAACAGAAACCCCCTCTGGGCGAGAGAAAAGGAAAACAAACAGGCACAGATGTACTGTAGCAGCTAATGTGATGAGATATGATACTGTACGGTTTCCCCCAACGCCATTTAGTGCTGAGGCTGCTCATCCTACTGAACTGGCAACTTCTACTAAAATCAGAAAGCGATACATTTTTAGAACACTGAACTTCAGAAACCTCTGGGGGATTTAAAATTGCATATTTGGCACTTATACGAGCTACATAAACATTTAATAAATGTTTCTAACACAATGTAGCTGCATGCAGACATAAGGACATTTATATGTTTCTAATGTGAAGTTTGTTAACAACTGTTACTTCTCAAGACATTTAGTATCACTGCAACTATGTTCGGTTGCATTTTATTTTACAGTACACTACAAAGGTGTAACAGACCACACTTTGTATCAAATGAGACAAAAACTAGAAATAATTTGTTTGTTATTCGACCCTTGATTAGACCTTAGGGTAATTAGGGACACATTAAAGCAGAACTGTACTTTAAACTAAAGTGTATTGTTTCCCACTGTTAGACCTTTATTAGACTTTGTTAGAGAGTAATTTGAAACATTACAACAGAACTGTGCTGTTGACAAAAAGAAAATCATACATCTGCTACTTTGCCATTTAAAAAACAAAATGTGAACCAATTACATGGAACCAGCTGAAGGAGTGTCTCAAGTAGCAGATATGCGATTTCACTTTAGTTTACCGTATAGTTCTGTTGTAATGTGTCCATAATTACCCTTTAATAACTGCTTTAAATTCTAAATTAAGTAAAAACTGAATACAATACGCCATACATATGGTATACTACAATAACAGACAGTATCCAGTATTTTGATGTCCTAAACACCACCATGAATACTCAGCATTACCTCTGCGTTCTTAGATTCTCCGTTCTCCATCGTCTTGAGACGCACCAGGTTGCGCACTCCTCATTTCCTTTCCAACCAAAATTCAATCAGAACCTCTGATTCAAAATTCACAGGGCTACAAACACTTCAGTGACACACCTATGTTGAATCTGAAACACTGCTTGTACAGACTGTACCCTCACAAGAGGCAGACAGAACAAAATATTAACTACAGACGCTGTGACAAAAACAATGCGAGGTGGGTGGATTTGGTTACAGGTAGGGTTTGTGTTTGTGTATGAAACTTGAATCTCGTGTGGCAAAGAGGTGGCATGAAGCCTATTGTAAGAAGATTACTTCAAATCTACCTGAAAAACAGCAGGGTGGTGACTGCCAAGGCGAGAAATGAGTGAGGAGAACTTCAGGTGAAAAGCTTGGCTCTGGTTGCTAAGGTTGTCAGTAACCTGTGCCTTTCTATTCTACACAGCTGCCTGTTAAATTTATTCTTTATTCTTTCCAATCAAACAAAAACTCAATAGTTTCTACACAAGAACAAAGTGCAACATGCCGAGCTCCCTCTGCATTGCAGCTGCACTCCATAAGCCTTTGGCATGACTTCAAGAGGAAAAAAGATTTTGTCCCCTAAAAATTAATGTTTAGCTAAAATGTTTCCAAGTCTTTGCAAGCAAGATGAAATCCAGAGGCTGTTCTAAAACCTTTGGAAGATTAGTTTGATGTTTGGCCAAACATCAGCACTGAATGACGCCTCGTGCACATCTTGAATTAGTCAGTACACTAGCATCATGACAATCAAGTTAAAAGAGACCTCTGCTACAGCAGTTTGGCGTCCTCTGTGATGTCACTGATTGATGAGCCAACAGGAAACCTCGCTCTAACAAAGCACTTCTGTAACTAAATGTGCACAGGCCTGACGTCACACACATTTCTTTGACTTGTGTTTAACCAGGCTGAATGAGCATGCCTGCTTGCTTCCCAGCAAAATCTGCCACAAACTTGCTGAGCTCATGTTTTCATTCACTCTAGCAGGTGTGTCTTCGGGCTTGGTTGGGCCACTCACCACCATTTATTAAGTCTGGGGCAGGTTCTATATAATGATTGACAGAGGAGCGGTCACCAGTCCAGATTTTAAAAAGTCACTTGTCACACAGTCGGCTGCTCTTATTGGTTGTGGGTTGATTCAATTGCATCCAGTCAGCAGATCTGTCCAGTGCAACGCCTTACAAAACCCAGCTTAAACTGTCAAACTAGGCAGTGCTGATTAAATATGGATCAAGATTATGTTACTACATTGCCTATGTTTCATCTCAAATGTTTTCAAAACACTGCACTGTTTAGCTGTAATACGAGTAAGACTCGGACCAGTTTTGGACTGTTGGTCAGGGAAAACAAGCTATGTGAAGACACTGCCTTGGACTCCGAGGCAACAGGACGTTAGCTGCAGTGCCATATCGTATAATTACTAAGTTAATAATTTGAGGAAATGAGCTACTTATTAATGAACATTAATCATTGTTCTGCCCTTTCTTTGTTTTCCCCCGTTAGCATGTATTGCAGGGAATGGAGCTTGTTGTTTTAAATCAAGTGTAAAGAATCCTATCAGTGAATTTTTTCACAAATAAAAGAAGACTTCATCATGATGCTTAAGTTTCTTACGGCACTACAGTGTTCATGTGATGTGTGTGTACTCAGCTGTAACTATAGGGATATAAAGCTGGCATGCACCCAGCGATGTCTTCACAGCTGTGTGTCTGCAGGGTTTCAACATGTGTGAAAATGCCCTCCTTCGAGTTTCTGCAGAGGACCTGAACATTTTGGTTTCTGAAAAACAAAAGCACCTGACTCCACAAGTAAATACCATAGCATATGAGCTTTTCCTGCGCTTACACAGCTTGCTTTTTTCCCCAAGTCATTCCAGACCAGAAGAGATTCATCTTCTGTATGTTTCCACACCTGTGTTGGAGGGAACCTGATCCTAATCAAACACAATAGGGTCGTGGGATGAAGCAGAGACCCTTGGAGCAACCCATCGCTGGGCCTCTTGAGCTGTGTCAGCTGGGTCTGAGGTCCTCTCTCAAGCCCCACACAGGGAAACATGTCACTACTGACAACACTTGGTATGATTTATACTGTACTACAACACCACATTTGGTTGCAAAATCTATGCGACTTAAGCCTAAGTGCAAACTATAACAAATATATATAACTACTGATTTCATCTACTGGTTTCTGTTTACTGGCCAATGTGGGTCACGGATTACAAATTCACAGGGGGGCTTTAACAGCCAAACATGACACGTAATATGGAAGCTGCCCTCAAAAACAACAACTACCTTATAAAACTTTTAAAAATACTTTTACATTACTTTACAATATTTTTGAATTTTCTTTTCTTCTTCCATTCGTTCTGAGTCATATGTCTATTTCCACTGAGCTGCTCCCACCACATGCTCCAATATGGACCAGCTGATAGGACTTTACTTTGAACTGAGCATTAATTATGAAGTGGTCTCACCAGAAGAAAGCAGTTCGGTAATCAGTAGGATGCCGTTTCATTCGTCAGCAGTTATTATGCTCTGGACAACTGCAGGGATACAGATTGATGTATCCTAGTAAGATAAACTTATCAGCCTCTCCGAAATGAACCTTCAGCATGAACCTACATGAATGTTCTACAGCCCTGGGAAGGACAGTGAGAATCACTCAGAGGAGGTTGCTACTAATAAGCTCCTGTGAAGCGGCGATGTACTAGAAAGAAAATTGAAATTTGATCATGTTCATTAAGGCAAAGTGGCCAGTTTGCTTTGGCTTCATTTGACTAAAACAATTTTTACACTGCCTTGCCTTGTTCAGCTCCCCTCAAATTAACTGCCACCTTGAACCAGTCAACAAGGTCATGTGCTTGGTTATGTTTTCCAGCATGTTTCCTGTGGGTTTCATGTTTCTGATTCATTTCCTTGTTTACACTGCCCGCTATGCTCATTTCTCTTCACTTCCAAGCTCGAGGCTGAAGTTGTGTGGTTTTGCGTGCCTACACAAGCTGAAAAGACAGTGATTCCTTCCCGTCTCACAGGGGACTCATTTGTCAGCTCTTCCATCTGGTGCCAAATGTCATTATATAAACAGACCTCAAATGGCACTGATATGCATATATTTGTATGCAGCATCATATTCTACACTAGTCTGAATATTTGCGTGTTAACTACAGGAATGAGGGAGGATTGTCGCAGGTGAATCGAGGACAACAGAGAAAAGTGAGTGAGGAGGTGGAGTTTCAGTATAATGAGGACAAAAGAAGACTCGAGCCTCGCCTCTCATCATTTAATTATACGTGAAAACACTCCCGCAAACCTCTCAATTTGTAGCACTTCAGAGCAGCCTTTCCAACTGCTGAATGTCCATAAATACTGACCTAAAGACACAAAATGCTGACCAAAGAATCACCCATCAGCTTAGACAGTTGTCTTCTGTTTCTAACCCTCCACCTCAGAGAGCTGCCAAAGACCATCGAAGGCCAGGTCATTCAACCCCCCCAAATCAAAGAGCTATTGTCCTCGGAGACAAAACTGAATGTGAGAAACTCTGTGTTTGTCTTTGTGTGACAGATAGAGACCCCATGTGCAGTGAAATGGAGCCTCGTCTGACTGACATCTGATTGTGTGTGTGTATGTGTTTCCATAACAGCTGTGGTTTCTGATGCATTCCACTACGGCAATGAAACCTTTTGAACTCAGTATGACAAATAAGGGCATCCAGCAGAAGAAAACAGAGCACAGTGTGTTTTTTCCACATCTGTACAAGCTTTCTGCAATGTCATGAGATGATGCTATTTAAAGTAAAGTTGTTGGGAAACTGATATTAACAGCACAATTAATGACAGCAGTAGGGCTGAACAATGAATCCAAATTTTTATAAAAATCCCATAATAGTCTGATGCATTATTCCAATTTAAGGAGACAATATTTGTAAAAGGTGAAATGTGTAAAAATACTTGTCCAGGTTAACGCATCCTGTTCTACAGACTTCAGAATGAAGTAAAAATTATTATTCCCTCCAATATCACAAATCATATTGCCATTACAATATCAGTCAAAATAACTGCAATTAGATAGTTTTTCAAAATTTATCGGTAGATACTAAAGGTTGCTGAATCGATATTGGACAGGAAAAGGTGCTATCGAGCCATCCGTAAGTTTAGATTAGATTTTATTTACTTTTATTTAAGTAAATAAAATCTAGTCATAGAGCTCTCTAACTGGTGGTACCTTGGAACAGAGAGGTTCTCTTAAATAAACCTAAACTTTATAGCTTCTAAGCATTAACAAATGTTAGTTAGCTCGCCTTATCATGAGACAATAAAATCTATAACATGCCGATAAAACTGCCTGTTTGTTTTTTTTGTTGACAGAAGACTAGTTAAGTGGTTACAGTCCATTACTAGGTGACTTAACAGTGGAGGCAAACTAGGCTGGGCCAGCAGAGACCTGTGCCAAGGTCCTTTGTGAGGAAACCCAAAGGGAGAAGAGGGAAGGAAGTGTTTTCCATCAGGACCAGTGGGAAGCTGGCTGTTTACACCTCCTCACCACTGCTGCTCTCCTCTGGGGGAACCCAGCCTCTGTTGCTGGCAACACAACCTGAGCTCCAGCCAAAGAATGCACACCGAATGGGTCTTTGTGCCAGGACTGGGCATTAAACAAAAAACTCATTTATCATTCTGATTTGTGGATTGTTATTAATCTTGACAGGAATCTCAGCCTAATGTTTCAGCAAGTTAAACTTTATGACCACAGAGCAGATGGTAGAGACTGGACAATGAATTTGGGTACCTATTTCAAAGTAACAAATTGTGTAAAAAGGCATTTTGCGTTAAGTTTACTTATACTTTATATTTATTTCACAGGGAATAACACTTTTGGCATCACCTAAATATTCAAGTGCGCTTTGTTCATATAAAAGAATAAGATTTCAGGATTTTCATTAAATCAGATAATGTAAAGAAAATGTGCAGAAAAAGACACAAAAGCCCTTCATGAGGACTGAAATAGATAATAAACAGTCAGGTGCACTAAACCAAATGCAAACACAACATACCTGTGACCTTTTTCAATGTTAACTGAAAACATGAATTGCTACTACAGTGTTTTAAGTGTTGTGTCAACACCTGCTTTGTTCTGGGACGTTAGCAATGGTCAGGAAATCTCATATTACCAGACAGACAGACATAAAGTCTGTATTGGTGATAGAGGGATGATTATGTTGGCACCAAGTTGCTTAGTCAGGCTTGTCATATGCTTTCCATCCAGAAGTGAAGCCTAATACTTAGAGTGTATAATTTGTGGAGAATTCTTCAAGGTTTTTTTTTTTTTTTTTTTTTAGAAGACAGCAGGACCACTAATAGGTGACAGCTGTCAAAGTTCCTGGTGGACCGATTTTGTCAGCCACAGCCAACTTTAACCAGCATATGGCCAGTGGTTGGCTTTAATGCTCCAGCTTTTTTCCCCTTAGTGCCTGCCTAGTGTCCATGTGATGATATGAGTGTAAAAGATGATGAATAAACAAAGTTAAAAGGAGAACACACAGGCAGAGAAGATCAGACAAGCTAAGTGCAAGGATGAGTACTCTAAAATCAAAGTGCCAATGGGCTTTTAATAGCTTTATGTTTGGATGTCGTCTGCCAAAAAGGTCTCCAAAAGTAAGTGATGACATAAAAAAGACTGCACAGGGAGGAGAAAAAGAACATGTCCTGTTAACGGCTTAACGCTATAAACAAATGTCTGCGAATATCCTCAAAGCTAAATCCTAAAAGTGCTTCTGCCAGACTGTACCAAATCTGGGAGTAATTTAGGGTGCAGAAATACAGTCCTACAACTCCACAAATATCAAAATCAATCAGTACGTGATTTCAATTTAAGTCTCAACTAAAGGGGACCGACATGCAAGATCCTGACTTTTAATGCCTAGTATAGGTCAATCATTCATCATCATTCATGGTCAGTCACACATGTAGGTGTACTGTTTAACAAAACGTATGACTCAACTCTGAATTTTCCCTACCTCTACAAAATGTCTGTGTAACATGTAAGTTAACATCATAAGATGTATAAATATAGTGTTACTCATTAATGGTGCATATGTATATGTTTACATTCATAGTAAAAATACCCTCTTACCTTTCCTTGCATCTCTGTGCTATTTTTATCTCAGAGAAGGAGAAAACATCAAGCTAACAGCAGCAGACCTGAAGGCAGCAGAGTCTGTATTTTCCCCCGTCTCTGAACCCATCTAGAACCCGTGCATTCATATTTAGACATCTGTTTATAGAGATTAGCATTTTTCCCCACATGTTGTTGCACCTTTGGTAAGCAGAGCGAGGTATGTACCATTTGGCTCTGTGTGTAAATGCTCACTTAAATTGAACATTTTAAAATGTTAATATGCAGCATTATTTGTTGTTGCTGTCATAATATCTCCACCAGTAAAACTGAATGTGCTAACTGAGCTGCACCTTATTGGTCATTGTTAATACATGTGTTTTCTTACAAGTGTGGAGTATGTGTTTAAATAATAATTGCACTGTTAAAATTCATGTTACTGTGAACAACCTATTGCACTTGTCTTAACTAAAGGTTTGATGACCAGCAATTTCAGAGTGAAAAGAACTTAGGTTTAGGACTATGGTTGTAAAGTCTGGGATAGTTAAAAGTAGAATGCAGGACAGCCCTGGGACACTGGAAAAAAAATGTCCATTTCAAGCCCTGCCTACATTACCCATAAAGCAACTCATCTGTGTACACATGAGATAGTAACTCTTTTACAAAAGCATGGCATGTGTCTTTTTCTGAATGGTCAATATATTGTGTTGCAATGAAACGCACAAGTGCATGCACGCAATAATACACACACACACTGAGGATTGTTGGCAGTCACAACAAAGTGTCTCCGTCCAACTCAGTCCATCAAATTACTCCGGAGACACAAATAAATATCAGCGATGTGTCATTCTGTTATCAGCTGGGTAGTAAAAATAATCCACTGGCAGCAAAGAGCAGTCGAGACACCTTGATGAAACGGTATATTCTTGCAACATCTCTCTATATGCACTATACATTTGTCCTTGGTTCCTAAAGCAGCGGAAGTCCTTTTGTTCAGCCGTCTTTTAGACCGTCATGAGAGGCTACTGGACAAAGCAACGGATGTCTTGTTTTTCAGCTCTCCCACGCACAGTGCTCTGTGGAGGACATGCACTTGTTCAGGCTTTCTTCTCCCCTCATTTTAGTCGCTTCACTCTCTTTTCCCTCCTCCTTTCCCACTGCCACAACATTCTTTCTTATACAACTTGACAAACTGGAGAGCAGACCACGGTTTATTACGTGCTTTTAGGAAGTCCTTGGATGGCACATCAAAAGAGTTGTGCACATGTTTCTCTCCACTTTTAACTGCTATTCCCGGATTACTATTGTGCTTGTATACAAAAAAACGAAAATAGACTGTAGCAGACAGAGAGGTGCCCGTGTTTTTCTCCTCCTGTCTTTTTCTCTGCATCTTTCTACCACCACTCCACACACACAGTCTTGTCCACAACTTTCCCTGCCTCCCCAATTGATGTTAGATCAAACGCAATCCCAGCTAGCTGAGGATACAGTGCCCTCTGATTCAACTCGCATGGCATTGCTGTCTGGTGAGGAAGAAAGTACAGCCTGTGCTACATACTGCCTCAGAGTGGCGGCAACAAGAAAAAAAAATCTGTTTTCTTTGTATCTTTCTTTTTGATTGCCACCTTTCACATCAGGGTCATGATACAGGTCAGCTTCCAGGCACTTACACTGCACCTTCACAATGTACACATATAAAGGACATTGTTATCTGGAGCAGCTCAGCGTGTCAAGCTTCCTGGTCTTGACAGAACGCGCTGCTGTTGATTGGCACATTGGCTGACAATCGCTGTTGCTGTTGCTGTCGAATATAAGACGGTCTGTCACACTCCAGGCCATGTTGCCCCTCGATGACTGCTGTCTTCAGCTGGACACGAGAGCAGCATTTTGATAAGGTTTGTGTTGTATGTGTAGCAGTTTCAACGTCTAATAAAAGAAACCGTGTGTGTGTGTGGGGGGGGGGGGTCATTGCTATTCATGACAAGCCCTATGAGAGCATCTGTATTCACTGTGGCACCTGAATTCCATCAATAATTAATATTTAGGATTGCACTGTGTTCATTTTAGATACATGTACCACTTTATTTTCCTATTAATTTCTGTTTTGCGAACTGAGCACTGTTTTATAGTTTCGAGTATAATACTTTAAGGCTTTGGCTTATTACTGTGGGATCACTATCACACACTTCAATGGACTTGAACTGAAAAAGTACACTGTAGGATATAAGCAATACAGCTTTTTGAACATCTTTTAACCAATGAATCAGGGAAAATACTGGCAATGATGTTTGTTTCCTAAATGATCTGTCAACTACCAGCGCTCAAAAAGGGGCTACTGAGGTTTGACATCCAGTCCGATTTATCTATTTAACATAAGCTAACTTGGCATTCATTACAAACACACCTTCACTTATTTCACATCTACTTTCATCATGAGGAAATTGCGAATCCTTCATTCCCCAGTTGCCTCCACACTTGTAACTTCTTATAAGAACCCCATGAAATGCATGAATTTATTGTCTATTTTGTTATTTGAATGCATTTATCCGCACGCTAGGCAGATAGGGAATTGTGACTATAATTATAGTTTCAGTATCCCTGTTGTGCAGTAGGTTATCATTTAACAGCTCTAAACAGTTTTCAGCAGTCCATTAGAATCACTCTGCCCAGCAGGGGGGCAATGTGCATGATCAAGAGTGTCATCACCCGCATTCACCTTTTGTGTGAGCAATGACCAATTTTGCACGTCACTGGCACTTTGAGTCACATGTCAAGTTACTGTCTAACACATGCATGCCATAATCACCTTTGTTTACATGAGGAACTGATCTGTCTGACACAGCTTTGAGAAAGAGATTTCAGATTTTACTATCTAAATGGAGAAGGGTAACGAGAGCCAGTACTAAATTGATACTGGGTCCTGATTGGTCAGTACCTAAATATTTGGAAGCTCATGTGCTGCTATTGGTATGTAACATTAATGCGCTCCAATGTAGCTGTTAGCAAGTAAGCATGTGTGAAAAGACCATAGTCCTTTACTCTCATTAAAAGACTGTTAAGTCTTTTCACATCTTTGAATGTCAAGTCTATTTTTTGCATCAAATTAAGGAAAGTGGTATTGATAAGAATATTGGTAAATATCAGTATCAATAAAATCCTAACTCTACCAATCTCTGATCCCACTTTATGTTAAATGAAAGCATACTAGTATCCAATTTGAAAAACAAAGCTGCTATATAGCAATCTGGGTGCCAACAACTGTTTCTGGAAAAAGCCTGCAGCAGAGAACCATGTCCTTAAGTACACCCGCAGGAAAGACCAGACACTTTGCTGGACAGACACAAAACAGGCTTACAACTCTTCCAGAGAGGCCTGGCTTTTAGTGAAAAGGCTGTGTAGCTGTTAAGCTCCGGCAGCCATGCAGACGGAGGGATGAAGAGGCAAGTAAATGCAGAGAGGTGCTTGGACTAGCAGAGAGCAGCACAGAAAAGAAACACAGACCACAGACACACACATGCATGCGCAGATTACCCAATACCTGCCTCTGAGTAATGTTCATGAGAAAAAATGGGAGGTGTGAGCCAGCTGTTGTGACCTTGACATGACACTTCCATGCTATGGGTCAACATGATGGCGTCTTCCACTACTGGATAGCTCGTGCAGGCAATTATCTATAGGACAAAGTGCTTAATGCAACATGTGAGTTACAACAGGCTGCTAGTTTCAGTGAGACTGGAAGAGGGACAGGAAATAAAAAGGTAGCACACCAGAGCATGAGGTTAAGAAATCCTGAGAAGGCAGGTGGCTGCTCCAATCGCAGCTCAATCACCCTCCTCTCATCTAGTAGTAACCAATAGAAAGACAGGAGCGAGCAAGCAGCTAGCGGGAGGTGGTGTGTGCGGCTGTGCGTATATGAGCGCAGCATGTCGCCCTGAGGGTGGCTGTGATGTAAGAATGGGCCCTGCTGATTTATATACACAGACAAGTGCTCAAGACTGTAAATAATGGCACACATACACACACGCAGTCACGAGTCAAATGTGCTCACACACACCCATTACCATGCATACACTTGGCAGTTACTGAGCCCACACGCAATTACCAGTGTCCTAACACGTGCCCCCACACACAAACACACACACACACACACGTATATAACACCAGAGGCTTCGTGCCAACAGAGGGCTTCACTACACTCAGTAAAGCCACGTCACCAGCAGCACCAGAGGAAGTCATCCTCTGCTCTTTCACTCTGAGCCCCACACACAGCCTCGTCAGCATGTAACAATGTGAAAGAGCACACAGATACATTATACAGATGAAGGGCTAACAGGCACAAGTACCTGCTGCTTCACCAACTGGTTCATGTAATGAGCAAATGTTATGGGAAGAGAAGAGCTGCACAAGTGATAAAATTACAATCTTCGTTCATTTCCAAATAAATCCTGCACTAGTTGCAGTCAGACAACCCATAGCCGGTTTAAAATGCATCTCTTTATAGAGTGCTGCAGGGAGGATGTCCTTTATAGTCCAACCTGGAATTTAGTATCACTCCGGTTCCCTCAACAAAAATCCAATGGGATTTTTCCACTGGATTTTGGATTAGTGCAGGAAATAAGCTCCGTGGTGAACAAAGGTTTACGATACTTACACATTTTGTTCAGCATAATAATCTTCACAAATTAACACCACTTTTATGCAAACAACAGAAGTAGAGAGCTAATGTTAGGCTATAAAAGAACTAGACCACAGTCGCACTGCCCTGTTTAAGCAAGACCTTATTTCATGCATCTATCCAAAAACCAATTCAAAAAACCCATCGATTTCCAGACATAGGAATCAGACATGCTAATATGCTAACTCATTTCTGGGTTTTAGGACTCAATCCTGCAGCACTCTATCGAGTGCAATAAATGGCTCTGCAAAGGCATTTAGTCTTGTTTTTTCCCCACGAGACACATTTTCTAGTCTTGGTTTGGTTTGCAATTTTGGTGCACATGTAAATATTTTTCAAGCCTGTATGCAGCCAATACAAGCTTTCACATCACCGGCAGAATTTTCATGAGCAATACTGCGGCTCTCATTTTTTTCAGACCAAGGTCAATTTTCTGACGTTTTGCTTCCAACATGTACAAATCTGACCAATCAAACTGCCTGTTATGTGATTTTTTTAGAAGCTTTATAATCTATTTGCAAAATTGCATCACACTTTATGCAAGTTGTCAAGCACATTGGAATTTCACCTCTGAAATATCTACAATTTTGTGCCATTTATTTGTGCGTTGAGCTAAATGCTAATGTCTGCAGACTAACATGCTCAAAGTGATAAAGTTAACATGTTGACATCTAGCAGGTATAACGTTTAACATGTTCACCATCTTATTTTTTAGTATGCTAACATCTGGTACTTGGTACTCAAATATATGGAGAGTTGTTGTAATTCAACATGAATGTCTGCCAAATTTTATGGTAATTCATCCAACAGTTGTCCCAAAAAACAAAGACCTGGGATCATCAAAGTCAGAGGCATTCATCCTCTGGGAGAATGAGTTCATTGCGATCCATCTAAAACTTGAGATATTGCTGCTAGCATGCCTGGAAACCATAAGTCTAGCACACAAACAAGCACCCTAAATACTTTACCAAGCCTTTTCTGATGTGTCTAAAAAACTGTAGAGGAGTATCATAACTTTAAAACAAAAACGGGGGTTTCCAATTAATCTGGCTTCCCTTATGATTGAATCTAACTGACTACTGCAGCCCTAAATAATCCCAGTGCTGCTATAAAACTATGGAAAGTATGCAGGGTCATCTACACTGAACACTAGAGCAATCCGTGTCCTTCTGATATGGTCTGATAGTCACTGTAAAAGCCAGGGACATTGATACTGGAGGAGAACAGGCAATGAATGATGGGGCTTAGTGACAGATTAAACCCTACCTGCTTCTTAACAGAGAGGGGGAGAGGAGAACAGTCAGCCAACACACTCTGGGCTTTCTCTAACTTTTTTTTCTCCTTCTCGTTCACATGCCTTTCCCTTCTTATCTGCCACTGAATAGAGGAAGAGTGCCAAGGCTGCAGGCTTCACATGTCATTCAAGGACAAGTTAAAGCTTTCAATTAGTTTTTAAATTTATTTGAGGATTCTTTGTGACTAGGTCAGCTAAAGTACATGGTTTGGCAAATTAAAATTCATATTAATTATTATATTATCCTTCAATAATCTATCTGGAGGGTTTCTCGTTTCTCATGGACACACACAAGCACATTTCAGTTGTGTAACAGGGTCTTGCTGCCCATGTAGAGCAAACTAGGGCACAGTTTGGAGCCAGAAGGCTTAGTGATCACATCCAGTGACGGTGGTCAAATGATTTCCATTCACACTGACAGCAAAATGATCAGCATTAGTATTGATCTGATGGTTGAAAAAGATCTGTTGTTTCCGGCTCTATATGGCCGTCAACTCAGAGAAAACAAACTATACCATTTTCAGTATTGTTGATCCAGTGATGGATCAGCAATAGCGCGGCTTTTAAGCAAATTAAGCAGCAAGCTGTATGTACTGTATGCATCTATACTCATCCACTCATCTATTTACCCATGCAACCACCCATCTCCATGCTTTTCATCAGATTTTCAAACCACTCCAGCTCTAAGGAGTCAATAAATCCTTTCGCTGGATTGAAAAACAAATGGATTGTTAATGTCAGTCATTAAAGTAAATGAAACCATGAATCCTTCCATAAGCTTGAGAGCAAAACCAAAGACCCCAAGTCTGAAAAATTAAGTGGTCCATCTCTGGAATTGCATGTTTTTGTGGTTTTTTTTTTTCTTCTTTCCTCCTCTTGAACTGCCAGAAATAGCCCTCTCTCTCCCTGTGGGGAAGGTATAATTACATCAAAGGCACACAGACGGGGGTGGTGCTGCTCTATTTCTGAATAAACCCATTATGGGGTCAATGATCTATGTTTAATTAGGAGTGTGAAGCAATTCTTCATTAGTTATTAAGGTGGATTTGGCTTTTTTCTTTAAAATCCTCTTGACAAAAGCTCTAGATCACTGGATGCTGGAAAAATACATAAACAATGTGCAATGTGAGGAAATGCATTATTGAAACCTGCTCTTAGCAATATTTTATATATCCCACAGCTCTTCCATTTTAGCCTCTTTCAGCTCACTGTTTTGGTTTTATTAAATGCAAATGACCAGTTTTGGTTCAGTGCAAACGCTCTCATCAACAGCTTTTACCCCTGCTAAACCCACGGCACAAACAGCAGTCAGAGTTAACAACTACTGGAGAATCTAGCTGCTAAAAATAGCCAGATATTTCCCTCATGAGTTGGTGGGGACCAAAACAGAGTTAAAAGGAGAGTGAATACTGGACTTGCATTCATCAGTTGGTCAGAAACACGACTATAAATGAATGATAATGTCGCTCTGGGTTTGCTGGATGTGTAAATAGGCAACTGTTTGACACCAGGTATGCAATAACAGTTATCAACTTTAAAGTGATAACATATCAGTGGTAGGTTCAAAGCTTGTTTCTGTTGCCTCAAGTGGCCCAAAAAAAAAAGAAGCAAAAAGCAAATACTAAGTGCCAACGGTGTTATGACCCCACCTTGTTTATCTACAACAATTCTTTATTATTAAGGATTTTGTGGCTGTTGGCGCTTTGGCTACACATGAAGCTTTGTCCAAAAGAATGCTTACCTTTATGTCTACAGCTCCTTTTACACTGGACAAAACCCCACCCACATCTGACTTGCGTCCTGAGTGGGAAAGGGTACAATCTGCTAGGGATGCAATTTAAGATTATTTTCATTGTCTGTTAATCTGATGATTATTTTCTAGATTAATAAATTGGTTGTTTGGTCCATACAAGAGGCAGAAAAATGGTGAAAAACCTTGAGCAATGTTTCCCTAAGCCCAAGACGACGTCCTCAAATGCCTTGTTTTGCCTGCAACCCAAAGATTTTCAGTTTACTCTCATGAATGAGTAAAGAAACCAGAAAACACTGACATTTAAGAATTTTGACTTTGTCTTAAAAAAAAAAAATTATATATACACAAAATGATTGATCAATCATCAAAATATTTGGTGATTAATTTAATAATCGATTAAACAATTAATCGTTGCAGCAGTGGACAATTTACCCCTTTTCTGGTGGAGGCAATAAAGGCTTGTCACCAGCTGTAACTTCTTTTTTCATCTCAGCCACAAATCCCATCCCTCTTCATTCAAACAGCACATGATCATTGTTCCAAATTAGTCTGTATTGAGTTTGAAAGAGAGACTGAAGTAAAAAAAATATATAAAAATGCAACCACCATTACACTGTCAGTGGCCTCCATGCTGCTTTCTGCTGTTTACTAACCCTATTTTCCAGTGCGTTTGTGATAAACGTCACACGTCCAACAAAATGGAAGCAGAGAGGCAAACTCATCTACTGATGATAAGACAGCAATCAGTGGCCTATTTTTTAGCAAGTCTGCCTGCATTTTAAGAACTCACATATACAGTACATACTAATTTAGGTGTGAAAATGGTATAACTGACTTATGATAACATCACAATGGCATGTGGTGCATTTAGTCATCACTGGCATGATGCGAGCTCTCGTTTGTACATGACTGCTATATGATGGGTCAGCAGCAGCACTGTTTCATGATGTGTTTAGGTATTTGTGTATTATAAAGCTGTGCACCCTACTGATATCAATTACATGTCATGGATTATTTTTTTCATCTCAATAAGAACATGCATATACTGCAATACTGGATATATCTATTTCCCAGGCTTGCCATGTTTCAGGCCACAACAGCTTTCGTCTGTCTGCCAGGGGTTGGTGGTTTGGCCTGACTAATAGGAAGCAGGGCAGACAGATGGTATGGGGGGGGGGGGTTCATTTCAGGCTTTGTGAGGGCCCTTTTGTGAGGCAGCACTTTTTGAACACAATGTTGGCCCTTTGTTCACATGCGGTGCTTGAGTATGGAGCCGCATTCCTCGTCATGCTGCATAGCCGGTTCAGTGTTAATGTCCACTACTGTCTACTGATCCTCATGTAAACTCAACACTGTCAGCTAGTGGGCACATTTACACACACATTAACTGGGTTGGTGCCTCAATGGCTTGTTCAAGAGTAACTAAACCAAGGGGTTTAAAATTTCACACTACGCTCGCTTCTTGTGAGCATGCAGGTTCCAGGAAGTCTCTCCTTTTCCCTTCATTCTGCTCACTTCACTGTTCCAAGAACCTGAGCCGTGTAAAAAGCCTTTTGATGGAGAGACGTGTAACTCAATGAGCTGTGCGCACTCAGTGATGGCAAGCTGCAATGACGAGGCAGGAAATGAGTTCCAACCGGGGAGTCACACAGATGCAGAAATGTGTGGGTGGTACACTCAGGAACAGGGAAGCACTGACACAAACTTCGCACACCCGAGCTAGCAGGTCAAATACAGGTGTTTTTTATATTTTCTCCAATAGCACAGAGGGCAGCTACACTATTTTAATGTCAAGGTAACCCTAATTATTGTTTTGAAATGTCACAAAAGGTTTGCCATGATCATTATAAGAGCTACTGGCTAAAAGATTTCACTGACATTTAGGAAATTGCATTAACATTTGAACATGGGTTTATTTGAATAGAATTCATTAAAGCTAATATAATAGCTTTGCTTCATATCGACTCGAAATCTCAGCATGAGTACAGCTGAGCACACTCTGTGGTACTCCAACACACATTAGTCATTTGCGTGTGTGTGTGTGTTCATGCATGTACCTCACACACAGATCCAGCTGGTAGCACCGGTGGCATACTTAACCCAAATTGCAAAATAAAAGCAGCTGGCTTTAATAACTGGACACAACTTTGAGCACAATCTATGTCTCACTGCAGCTTAGTTTTGTTTTATAAATCTATAGTTTAGATTTCCTGTGTCAAATTCAAGTTTACATCCATGTCTGTCCAGATTCATAATATATATAGAAAAGACTTTGTAGGAGTGCATTTTTTTTGGCAATATGGAAGTTATCATTATATTGACATGTAGCAGGCAGTAGACAGTGTTTTTGCAGATCATTATGAGGTCACAGTGAAGCTGACCTTTCACTGTTAGGATATAAAATGTCATCTCTTCATCAGTTTATCTCATTAGACATTTGTGTGAAATTTTGTCCCAATTAGTGTATGAATTCTTGGGTCACGGCCAAAAACATGCTTTGCGAGATCACTGTGACCTTTGACCACCAAATTATATTCTCAAGTCCAAGAGCACTTTTGTGCCAGATGTGAAGAAATTTCATCCAGGTGTTTCTAAGATTATACAAGATATTATGAGAATGAAACTGACTCCTCATCCTCATGTCCAGACCGGATGTTCTAGCAGCTACTTTGCTGTAGGGCTGCAAGATCCAATGGAAAAAAAACGGAAGAATCACAATGTTCTCACATAAGATTTGAGATCACAATTTTCATTTTATTGCAATCACATTTGTCAGCCTCAAACACCTCTTGATGTTTCTGACACAGTATCAACATATGCATAAAACTATAGTCAGGTTGTCAGATGTACCTTTGACCACTAAAATCTAATCAGATTATCCTTCAGTCTGAGCAGACATTTGTAAAAAATTTGATGTACTGCCTAAGGTGTAAGGTGTTTTGACGTTGACAAATGTGATAACAATAAATATTTGATTAAGATGAAGAGAAAATTGTGATCTCAAATCTTGTGTGTGGAAATAGAGAAACTTGTTGCCCCCCACCACCACCACCACCATCATGTAACCCTTCAGCAAAGTCGCTGCTAGAATATCCCGTCTGGACAGTGAGGAAGAGATCAGTATCTGGCAACCCGGGTGGTGAGAGAAACTCAAACTGGTGTAAAGAACCGACAGTCGGGTTACTGAGTCGGCCTCTCTGGCATGGATGAAGATGGTTATGGAGGTGTGATCCAACACGTGCCTTTGCTGCGTGGTGCTGAGATTTACACTGCAAGAAGGCAGACAGATAATGCACTGCACACGAACACAATGGAACTGTGAGAAAGCTAAACAGGGGCTCAATAACAAAACAACAAAAACAACAGACGAAGTGGTGTCCTGGGGTGGGAGTAATGTGCAGCTCAGACAGATGAGTACGGGCTGAGGTTTGGTTTATTTTAGGTAGTCTGTCAATCCACGTACAAAGTATTGTTTTGCATAGTGTGACATGAGACAAACAGGACCAGCAGAAACATAGAGGAGACGAAGCAGAAAATAAACATGTTGCGATATGGTAATCTGAGAAAGAGGAGAGTGAGAGCACCAGAGAAAGATCAGATAAATCAGATGTTCACTCATAGGTCGTTGAAAACAGCAATAAACCTCAGCTAAGTGCACTGAGGGCAGAGCTGGCCAAATATACTCGCTCTTGCATGAGTGGCAGAGGCAGCTAAGACATGCCAAATTACACAACAGCACCACTGACTTCCTTTAACAGCTTATTTTGAGATACATTTCTTGTTCTGCTGCCTGGTTAAGTTTCACTGTGGTCCAGACTAGAGCCAAACCGATATATATGTCAGTTGGCTGATTTACACCTTTCACAGCAATATCGGTATCAGCGCATTTGTTGTCTGATGTGAAAACTCTTTCTTTGACAAAGCAATAATGCAGATCGTTTGTGTTTTATGTACATTTGATCATTTTTCTTCAATCAAGATATATTTATATCTGATTGCTCACAGGTTCTCACGATTTGGTTTGTTTTGCCTCGTTAAGTCTAATGTCTGAATTAATGTTTCACATAACTAATGTGCTGCTACAATTGTTTAAATAAAATTAAAATGACAAAAAAGGCATGACCTTTTTACCTTATTAACCGATTATTGATTAACATTTTCAACAGCAATTAAGGAAAATGCACAAAAAGCTGCAACATTTAGTTGACTAACTGATATGTCGAAATCAACAATTATTTTGATAACTGATACAGATTACTTTTTACAGCTTTTGTATTACAGCTCTTGTAGTATTGAGAAGCAAGAACTAAAGGGCACTAAACATTATAAAGCCGACATACTGTACACAGTCAATGTAACAGATACACACCCAGACTTGTGGGTGAAAATGTTTCCCCTTCACACTGTGCTTTCCAAGCCTATAATCCTACAACATTTAATGTAATAGGGATGCAAATTTTGAGCAATTTCTTAAGTCCCTCATCAGTCATGGAAATATTTTAAATAATCCATGGCTGTTCATGGTACAACAGAGCAGACATTTTTGCCAAAGAAGCCCTAGAACTGATGGGGTGTGCATGCATTAATACTCCTCATCGATTAATCATTAACATCCAAGGTATGTACCCAAACACGTAAAAACTCCATCCACTCCCCACCCCCATTCTTCAATGCAGCCCTAACCAAGCATGTAATATTATTATATCTATAATGAGTGCATGATCACATGTAGGCCTGGCTGGTGCTTTTCTTGAAACCTCTCTCAGACAGTCCCCTCTGATCAGAGCAGGGAATCTCCCACCTGTGCATGAAGGCAAACCTACATCGTCTCTCCCTCTCCATCGTGTTCTTCACTCCCCCTGGGCCATGGCCTGCCATAACCCTCCCCACATCCCCGCTGACCCTGCCCGTGACCTCTGGCAATAGTCAAACCTACTCACTGTCCTCCACGATGACTCAATAACCAATGAAAAGCTCTTGTCAGCACAACAAGCCATACAACAGTGTTTAATCTAATACATGGCTGCACAGAGATAGCACGGGGTTTAACTCCTGTCACTCAAGTCTCCAAAACAATATTAATGTTGTACTCTTAAAGAAGACAGGCTGTCTCCAAGCTGGCCATGTCAAGATATGATATAAATTCTGTATTTCATGGCGGGTTGGCTGTGAGCAGTGGCAAGTCTACAAAAGTGGCAACATTAAAAATAGCGAATTACATAAATTCATTTGAAAGATAACGGTATATTCAAATTACAACAGTATTACATTTAAGTGGGTCAAGTCAGTTTTGAGGCTGTTTTCTAGTCCAACTTGAGACTCTAAAATATGCCTTAACATCTTAATTAATATCTTTATGTGTTATTTAGCAATCTTTTGATTCCACATTCATAAATAAATCATTTGGAAAGGTGACACAGTAGTGAAAAACCTTCCTGTCAGTTTTCAAATAACAAAGGGGATACATAGTGTTGCAACTCCAGTGCTTTCACCAAAACCCTCCGTGACCTCGACAAACTTCAGACCTTGGGATTGGATTTGAACAGTAAACATTTTTTTCTTCGAGCTCAAAAACATCCATGGAAAGAACAGGCGCTGAAGACTGAGTGACAACTGGATATGGACCCAGTGCCCCCTCCCCTTTCCTCTGGGCATTTCTCAGACTTCACACCATGCTTCCACATTCCCCCTGCCAACACACAGCAAGGGGATGTGTGTTTGGATGTCTTAAAGACGCTCTCTATCCGTCTAATGTGGTAAAGCGTCTAGGGCTGGCAGTACACTCAAAATAAAATCACATTTGGTGCTTTTTATGTTGCCGCCAAAGACAGTGCAGCTGGCAAATCGTGGTATACTAAGTGTGGCTTTAATACTGTTTTACACCAAAAGTAGTGTGCATATGCAGATGTTTTTAAACGTGGCTAAACCTGCTAAAAATAGGTGATTTGACACCTTTCCCAGTAGCAGCACTGAGTTTGCCTCACTGTTTTTTTTTCTGATAAGTGTTAAAAAGCCTCCCAGTTCTTTTGTGGCTTCTAACTTAATCTCTGTGGTCTCAAGTTTAGCTTCTGCCATGTGTTACTGTGTCAGATCATTACTGCTGATGAAAACCCAACATTTCCTGACTTTGTTGCTTCATAATAAAAGCTTGTAGATAACAAAACAACAGGTACTTCTACTCTGAAGAAAGAAATAAAATGTTTATTTGTCATTTTGCAGGTGCTCAGCTAACAACAAGTGCTTCATCAGTAAATACACACCATCAAATGGGTGTAAACTCCACTGTGCAGAGCTGACGCACCAAGCAGCAAAAGTGTACGGATGAAAAAGGAACATAAGTGTCGCAGAGGTTAGAGAGAGATGACAAGCTTTCATTGTCCCTGTCGAAAAGGCACACATCCAAGTGTCATGTTTATATCACCGATACTGAGCTGGAGCGAATAAATACCCATGACTACTGCAGAGACATTTGACCTGGCAGTGAATGTTGATTGTAACTTTTTCCACTGAGGACAAAGTAGGTTTTTGTCCAATGAAAAAGGAGGCTTATGATGGCATTTTTGCACATCTAAAAACGTGCCTCTAAAATGTGAACATTTTAAAAAACACATATGTATTGTAGATTGAACAGGAGAAACAAATCTTCTCAAAAGCTATGACATTTGTCAACCTCTCACAAACACAACCTAATTACATCTCGACTTGCTGCAATGTAAAACAGCCAGCACCTGCCTGTCTCATTCTCACCTTTAAATGAAGTAGTTATTCACAAAATTCATTTGCTGAAGACAAAAGCAGGATTAGGCTATGACAACATCTTGACTAAATGAAAGAAGACAGGATTCCCTGGGGAGGTGCATGTGATTACCACTGTGTGTGTGTGTGTGTGTGCGCGCGCACACTCTCACAGACACATACAGATCAGCTCAGTCTCGGAGGTGACTCACAAATGAGAGGGCATATAGGGGAAGGAAAGTGACATGTTCTCCTTTGTAGCCCAGGACAGTCAGCCTTGCAGACAAAGATGCTCAATAACGTTGCATGAAGACAATACACGGAGCAGTGACTTCTTATCTTTTACCTGATAACTTTGTAAAAATCATGAGAATATAAATGGAACTAATGAGCAGGTCTGTGAAGGTTCTCAGTCATCTAGGTCATGGTATGCGTAGCAAGGTTGTCATAGGCAACTGGACTTTATAAAGTTCTTGAAGACATTTCGCCTCTCATCCAAGAAGCTTCTTCAGTTCTGACTGACTGGTTTGGGAGTTCAGGTATTAAACCTCTGTGTGGTCGTTAACACCTAGAGGGGCATGTGGCTCAAGTGCCCACCCTTCCATTGTGTGGACCTTGGGTTTCACCCGGGGGGAGGTGTGAATGGGAGTCGTTGTGGTCCCTGCCACCCCAACAGACCTGTACATTGGGGAGACAAAACAACCACTCCATAAGCGCATGGCTCAAAACAGGAGATCCAGTTCCTCAGGACAGGACTCAGCAGTCCATCTACACCTGAAAGCTAAAGGTCGCCCTTTTGGAGATGGCAATGTCCATATTTTAGCCAGGGAAGACAGATGGTTTGAGAGAGGAGTAAAAGAAGCCATGTGACTCCAACAAGTCACATGGTGGCAGGGACCTCAACGACTCTCATTCACACGTCCCCCCAGGTGAAACCGAAAGTCCACACAATGGAAGGGTGGGCACTTGAGCCACATGCCCCTCTAAGTGTTAACGATACCTAAACTCCCAAACCAATCAGTCAGAACTGAAGAAGCTTCTTGGATGAGAGGCGAAACTTCTTCAAGAACTCTATCAAGTCCAGTTGCCTATGACAAACCTTACTACAAACTAATGAGCAGGCTTCTTCATTAACCATTTACCTTCAGCTAAAATAGGTTCAAGACGTTATATTCATTTGCCTACCCACTTACTCAATCACACTGAAATCACTGTAGTGTAGCAACTTGGCTAACCAACTTAGACAAAGACAGCTGAACAGTGCACGTAACAATTATTTTTTTTAAATGATTAACCTGACGATTCCCTCACTGGAGTAATATGCAGTCTGGCAATGTATTTTTGCAAAGGTGTGGGGCGAGGAAAGTAACTGAAATGATTGGTAGACTGTAAACAGTCTGCACCATTGGTTTAAGTCATTTCCTCCTCATTCATGCCTGTTAATTGAACATAAAATATATAAAACGGCCAAATAACAATGCGAGAGGATGCATAAATTTTAAGTCACAACTACCAACAGAATATATCATCTAAATATATCATGCTTGGGTCATCAAACAGTAAAAAGAGACGGGGCAGTCTTGCTGCTGCTGCTTGACAAAGTGCTCTGGTGCTTTCCCTTCAAGTGCTCGTGCAGAGCAGTTGTATTGCTGTGATCAGCCATTTCCAATTTGCAGAGCTTATAGACAAGCATACAGTTGTGTTTTGGACTAAAACACTCCCACACTTTAGATGATTGCGGGTGAGCTGCAGCTTGTTCTCTGAGTGAATTCATGCTTTGACTGGGTGTAGCAGGTCATTGCAATGTATTGACACACATTATGCAAATCAACGTATTCTACATCAACAAATCGTCCATGCCCTAGCCATCAACGCGAAGGTTTAAGGATCAAATGTGGGAAACATGAAATGCAATTCATAATGGATTCCAAAAAAGGGTTCCAATGGGCCACAAAGGCACGGAAAGTGCAATTGATGCAAATGCAGAATTGGACAGGAGAAACTGAAGCATTGTATTAAACCCCAGATGTCTTACAGAACGTCTTCTCCTAAACAGTTGTGATCCCATGTAGAGCAGCCACGGGTTGCTGTAAGCCTGTTTACCAGCACACGCTACCAGGAACACCAGCTTAGTGACTTAACATTACATCAGACAGGGATGACCTCACTAGCACACTGTTCTCCAGAGTCATTCAAAAATATCACTGTGCATGCTTTCCTAAAACAGTGTTGGGAAGTTCAGTCATTGACAAATGTCAAAGGTCAGGGGAGAATTGTTTAAGTCCACATCAGTGTGACTTGCAATGTGTAAAGTCTTGTTTGGTCTAGAGATGTTCAAATACTGTTTTTCCTTCCCCATACTGATTCTGCTATTCTTCTATAAATCACTTCATTTGGGCCGATACTGAGTACAAGTCTGATGCAATCCAGTGCGTTAAAAAATGTTCATGCATAATCAGCATTTTCTAATGGCTGTATACTACTAACCCTGCACGGATGTGATAGGACTGCTATCAGTATTGTACGGACACTGGCTCAGGTAAGAAAATGGCATACAAAACAAGATACTGTGTGTCCAACAGTTAGGCTGAATCTTCTTCGAACAAGGCTTGTTGCAGCCTTAGACAACAGTTCTGCTGGACTAGTTGCTAGCATGGCCACTGTTTGCGTCTATTTGCTAGTTTCCTTCTCTCCCCAACTGGAGGAATCATCGTTGACTTCCCAGAAGCTGGAGATATTCATGCCAAGCCAGCGTGTGCTACAATGAAACTCATCACTGACCCCAAAAGCTTACATCTGGGCCCACCTACAACACAGAGCTGGCCCTCTTAATCCCCTCATGTGGCGACATGATAAAGGCATGGATTAAAAGCCAGCCAGTCATCCAGTCACTCAGTCAGTCAACACTGCTGCCAGCCTGCATACTTGCATTATCAGCCCTACTGCTTCACTTACCCTTTACTGCACTGGACAAGCAGAAATCAGCAGATGTGCAAGGCCAGGCTGTGGTCGTATATATCTATAATACAGTGTGCCATAAGACCCAGTGTGCCTCGTGATCTATAAATAGGCTGGAGGCAACCTTCTGTCCCAGTGGATATACACTAAAGTGGTTGATTAAACAAATGCAGTGACAATGCATAGTGCAGTGAGTATTTAAATTAATATAATGGGTGGATTTCTGCCACAATGTATTTAGAGTGTCTATTATCCATTACTTAAGCTCTGCATTATATGAATTAAAAACAATACTTTGCCCTAAATATTCCCTCTTAGGTTAAAATGATCCTTGTAGTACACGTTCCTCTTTACATTAACACATACTCTTTAAATCAAAATGGATTACATAAACTTTTGTTGACAGAAACACAAACACATTACTCTTATTATTAATTTAAATGTACTGGTAAATAGTACATAGCATTATATAATGATCACTGTTCTGATTACAGCCTAAATAAAAAGGATGATTTAAATGGAGAGAGCTTAGGAGAGACAAGATCGTTCTCTGGGCGTACTATTCACTGTATCCCATCTGACTCGTTCTGTCCCTCGGTTTGACTTGTTCTGTCCCTCGGTCTGTCCCTCGGTTTCACCCTGACCCCACCTTTTTGGTTTTCTGTCCAACTGTTTGTGGTGAAAACACACTAAACAATTGTTTTGCATTCATGTCACAGGAGGAGCACAAACTGGCCAAAACCACGGAGTTCAGCCCATTTCACAACCAAACTTTTCAGCATTAGACTTGTTCAGGCCACATGCCTGCAGGAAGTCAATAAATCAGAGAGTATCTCACCACCATGCACATATCTAAAATCAATTCTTAAATCTGACTACCACTGATAAAGTGCACTACAGTAACCACAGGCTATAAATCACTGTTAGCTGGTTATAATAACTCTGATCAGAGCTGGAAGCTTCCTCAAAGGATCCCTTATCAAAAATTGTTCTTCCCTTGAACATTGCCCTTCATATTCACTAATCAAGCGTTTGTGAGAAATACAAAGATAAGATGCATTTAAGGCACAACAAGTACAGCCAAGTTGTTTTGGGTTTGTTTTTTTTTTGTGATCCTTGCACAACAAGAAAAAGACATGCTAAGTCAGCCTGACCTCTGAATTAATCCACAAGGGCAGGAACTCCCTTCACTGAAGTCTAGGTAATCTAGAGGCTAAATCAGGCTTCAGAAAACTAGGTGACAGCGGTGCCCCGGGGTCATGGATTACTGGCAGCTACTGTTATGTCTGAGTTAGAGTTAGATCACACACCTTGGGTGGCACTGCATCAATCATACTAAAATTATCAGGCAGGTTATGTGTTCTTAGCAGTGAACTGCGAGTACAGTTAATATACTAACCTGAGGTCAAGCAAGCAGCAAATATCATTTGAACTACATTTCAACAGTCTGACACATGGGGGAGTGTTTTGGGGTCCTGAAGTGGGTTGTAGGGGATTCCCAGCAAAAGGAGGAACAGAACATTTTAACTTTTATCACATTTTTTTGAAAGCTGGAACAACACTGGAAGAAGAGGGTTGGTCGATTTGATTGGTTTTAATTTATAGTGATCCCATTTTGCTCATTGATTGACTATGAAGACATTAATTTCAAAATTTAAAAAAAAACTTGGCGGGATTCCTTTAGACAAAATGGGGTCCATGGTCTAATGTGCATCTGTTGAGGTGGATCCTTGACATGCAAGTTTGGGAACCCCTGACCTAAGGCACCAATAACTTTACTGTATCTAAATCATGTTTGCCAAATAAGTTGGCTGAGCTCTCAGTTAACAATCATACATATTTGCTAGCAGACTGCTGCAACAGGATGCTAGGGGTGTAAGAAAATATTGCTAGACTTGGGTATCACAATGTTATGTTTTGCGATAGTGTATCACTTCTCAAAAACACTTTCATGATATTGTGTGGCAAAGATTTGTGGCAGTGGTTAATTTTGTGTTGTGTTTAAACCCCCAGCCACTAGATAGTGTTGTTATCTATCTTCACTGTTCTGATTACATAAAAAAGTAAACCTTTTAAAATTAGATTTCATACACATGGTGGTGTGTTTTTGACAGTTTTCATAAAATCATATTTTTAACATTGAAAAATATAATCTTGCTATCACAGTATATCAAAATATATTGAATCATCTTGACACATATCATATTGCCAAATTCTTGCCAATGCACAGCCTTATGGGATAGCACTTGTCATATGAATGTGAGTTAATAATTACTTTGTAGAGCCAGACAGATATCAGTCAGCTAATACTATTGGACTAACATTGGCCTAGCACAGCTCTCTGTCACAGTATCAGCATGTTTTAATATATTTTACATCACATAATGTGATAATAGATTATTTCTATTTTTCCCTTTAATAGTCAGAATTTTAAGTATATTTACAAGACTATTTCTGAATTCAAATCATTCTCTTTTTTAACTCATAGTTACTAAAAATGGTTTAACATACCAATAAAAGTTTACCGTTTCAGTACCCTGAATACCGTGTGATATACCAGAATACCAAAACTCTCTAAAATTGGAATCGGCCCCACAAATTCAATATCGATCAGGCCCTATTACATTTTCTGTTTAGCCTACTTCTTGCTGCCCAAGTAACAATGGCAGGCTAACTGTTACAGCAAACTCGGTAACGTTAATTAAGACAGCAACTTTCATTTAACGTTAACTGACGGACTGAAATCTTAAAACACTCAATCTCAACCAAACTTGTGTGAACAGTTGTATACTTCTATCCAGCTGCTGAGTTCATGTCCTTAAGCTTTCGCTATGTCAGCCAAAATGAAATGGGTACACCTATTTCTAAAAGCATGTTTAGCCATTATTACAGCCTCAACAGTGTTATTAGCACAGAGGACCGTTATTAAAAGCGTTAACTGACACAGCTGAACCAGTTAGCCTGTTAGCATCGTCACACAATGCGAGCTTTCCCAGCGAGCTTTCATTGCGGCGAGGTGCTTGGCTCTGTGGTCCAATAACACGGAGGATATGGCAGCTATGGAGGAAAAGCGTTGCCTCGCTCACCTTCTTCATCCGCGGTGCTTCGGCCACGGTACCGTCACGGTTGACAAAAGCCTCTCCACCGTTCTGCTGCGGGTCCGTCCGCTTCATAGCCGAAGCCTGCGGCATCTTCGCGGGGTTCGGGGTGAGCAAGCCTTCCCCGGCTTTCGCGGAGGGCTCCGCTGTGGGGGACGCAGCGGCGGAGGAACCGGCCTCGTGTGGCTCGTTCCTGGCGAGGTTCTTGCCTTCCGAGGTCGGTGTCATCGGGGAACCGGCCGGGAGGTCTTTGCCGGTGGGGACGTCTTTGAGTTCGACCTCTGCCATTTTCGCTGCCACAACCTGGACTGACATCGCTGCAGTTTCACAAAGTCCTTTTTCCAACACAAATAGCGAGTCGAGCGGATGTGAGCGTAGCAGCGACGGTGACCAAGTGTATTGTGGGTCTTGTAGTTCTCCCAAGTATCTAAATAATCCCGTGGAGGAGGCACCTCCATTTTTTTTAATTGATCAAATTTCATTTAACATTTTACAAAACGCATTACACTGAGTCATTTTGAACGATGATCATTTGTCATTACAACATTCACGAAACACTGTTGTTGTATATATTGTGTACATATTATATCAAAAAAACAGAAAATGAACTTGTACGAGGGAAATGTAAAATAAATTATGCAGACTATTTATTTATTTATTTATTTTTACAGTTTTTTTTCTTTTTCATAGGATTATGATTTATGTTTACGCTGTGTTCACTGTCATATTTTGTACACACATTTTTACACATTTCTTTTTTCCTATATATTGTTGTATATTGTAGAATACTTTCTTAAAATATTTTAAATATTATTTATATTTTGTTTTCTTGAATGGATCAACTATATCGTAACCCAATTTTTCCCCGGACAGCTGGGAATCCCCAAACCCCTATTTGAGAACCACTGTTCTAACTATCTAAATTAAAGACTCAATAGGCCATCCTCAGAGGTAGACTGTACGTGATATTTGACAAAACGGTTGTCAACACGGGATAAAACAATAAAAAGCATTGCATTCAATTTATTTGAAAGCAAGCCTAATTAACAAAGCGACTACATTTCCCAAATGGAAAAGCTACAGTGTGAAATCCATTATGGGAAATGTAGTTTTCAATAAAAGAGGACGACACTAAACTACAAAACAAATGCGGTTTATGCGGTCGTGGCTAGAAGGGAACTCCAGATGCGCGAAAGATCTCGCGAGAGTGATCATTTGACCAAAATCAGGATTCTAATCAGTGTTTTTTGGGCGTAACCCCACCAACATTTTAAATACGATTTGTCACATTATAAAAAAATAATTATGCAATTGAACAAGATGCACAATGAGAAAAAATTGCGTTCAAACCTCGTGAGAGTTTCGCAAAATCAAGGATTCCCTCCAAGACGCGACCTTATTCATGTCATAACGCTGTTTGTTCAAGGGGCAACTACGTATAACTTCGGCAGTAATTTCCTGAATGGTGTGATTAATTCTCAGTCTCACAAGTCAAGATTTAGAGCGCCAGGATGCCCTTAATCACTATTATTATGAAGGGCATGCTGCTGCATCACAGGACAGTTTGCCCTCAATCAATTCTGACAAAAAAGTATTTTATTTTATTTAAAATGATCAGCCAGCCGCAAGTCATTCACTGAACATTGCTGCATCACATTACAGTGCTCATGTGGTGGATATGCAGTATGTCATATGAAATAATGGGACCAAGAGTAAGGTCAAATCATAAAAAATGAACTACATTGCCACCAAGTGGATGCCGCCTACAATGCCAAAATTGTCCAAAAAAAGTGGCCTTTAGCAGAGGGAAATTAACAAACTTCATCTGGTTCTTTTTATTATCGCAAGTTTATTTTCAACTCTCATGTGACACTTGTAAAATGACATTACTGAAAACAGGCAAACATGTAGAAAGTTCGAAATGTAAATAATGGCTGACACAAGCAATCAGGATAAATGGCATTCAGATCTCTTTTGTAAGACACGATATGCAGAAAAGAGTTTTTTTCATGTCTTCATCACATATCAAAATAATTAACACTTTACATAGTGATCTGTTGCATTGCAGCCTACTGAGAAACTCTGCAATTACAGAATATCCCCAATTCAGACTTTTTGTGTGTGTGTATGTGTATTGCTTTCACAAGTTCAATATCTGTGGTGACTTCAAGCATGTCAGGAGCATTTCTACTGCAGCAGGCATTCATTAAACTGCAGGAACAAAAACAGCATACAGCATACTGAAACAAAAGTCAAGTCCACACATACTGTATTAGCATTCGTGCTAAGTGGGTCTGAGCCCTTTACCGTCCACCAGATACATCTGAGGTATATTATTTACAAGGCTGCCATGCTGGTACATTCTCAAAATACAAAATCAGAAAACCAAACAATGTTTAAAAAATACAACTCTGAATCGTATCATAAGCACACTGTGGTGTCACATACTTAAAATGTCAATGACAATACAGAAAGTTGCCAATTTGTACACCAAAATTGAGAAAATGTCCATAAAAGATCCATTTACTGTCTTTCAAAGTTAAGTGCTGCTTTTCCCTTGTGCCTCTGATTGAGCAGTCCTTAAGTTGAGCAGTGTAACCACACAGCATTGTGGGGAAAAAATCCACTTGTAGCCTTTTGTTGCTTATAACGACGACGCATCAGTCTTCAAATATCCACAAGATGTTCACACCAGAGAGGCCCAGATTTACTCTCCTGAATAAAGTACGAAAAGCAATTTAATTAACCTACAGAAGACAAGCAAGGTCAAAGCAATCATTTTAAATCTGCTCTTTGGTGCGTGACCTTTATGTTGACGATGAATCAATATTTCATTATACCCTGAAATGGCACACAAGCATGTCAAAGATAATTTGAGCTAGCCAGCCTTTTATAGGATTATAGGTAGAAGTACTCACCCGAGCATGCCGGACTCCTTTGTCTTAATGACGTAGAGGAACATGAGGATTGTGTGGAACAGGTTGTTTCTGCCCTATAATGGATATCAAGATGGGTTCATGTTATTGCAATCAAATTGTTACAGTAGAAGAAAACATCCTGAGCTGTTTATGATTGAGATGTCTGGTCTGATGCTCCGAGTTTGCAGGCTTTTCTCTGGTACATGTTCTACATATGTGGGGATTTCTGGTATAAAGAAGACCCCTACATACAAAGCTCTCTATGTTTTTTCAGTGTATAACAAGAACAAATAAGTGCACCTGTTACAACACCAGCACTGTCCAATGAAATCTTGTTGTTGTGTCTGTTGTGTCTTTATGTTGTGGTTTTATTGTGGTGCTGTTTTAATGCTGTGACATTGTATTGTTGTTATTGTGGTGAAGCAGTGTTTTTTTGTATGCAGGTTTGGGCCAGATTGCTTTGAAATCTAGTCACTTACTGAATACAAATTACATGGAAATTTTTGTTAACGTAATCCATTGGATTACAAAACAAATGCGATCTAATCTGAATACTTTGGGATTACTTCAAACTCAAACCAAAAACAAAACAAACCAAAAAAAAAAACGCTTTTTTCTCTAAAAACATTTTTGGGCATAGCGTTCACATCATTTCTTCTTTCTCACACCATGTCTGCTACAAAGTGGAGCACTTATCTAAGAAACCACGTGTGTGCCGTTGCTGTCATATTTTAAAGTAATCCTTGACAATATGACAATAATCTAATCATAGTTACTTATTTCTTGTAACTTGTTTACATAATCCTGATTACATGTAATCCATTACTACCCAACCCTGTTTGCATGTCCTCTGTGTTCATGACTCTGCATTTTATAAACATCTGGCAGGTTCAATCCTCAAAGGGGTCGTTAAAGATGATTTGATCTTGTGTTTGATTTACAGAGCCACCTCAGGGAGACCTAAAAATAGCCCGACTTAGAGGGTACAAAATAAGAAAAGCGTGAGACAGACGTCTCTTGGGATTTGATTTTAAGCTGGTGAGGGCAAAATAAGAACACAAGCTGTTCTGAAAAACTGTACGTTTGTGCCGTCACCTTGGGTAGACTGTAGATGTGTCCCTGGTAGATGAGCTGGTAGTGAGGAGGAGTGGTGCTGCTTTGGTGGACGCAGAACAGGTTCTCCTTGGTGACATCTATGAGAGGTAATATGAAAAAGGATGTGATGTGAAGTATGAGGTAAAAACTGAAAGGTAGGTGCTGTGTTTGAAGAATGAGAAACATACAGTGGAAATAACCAGCATTTTATTATTCTTCCTTTTTGGTTTCCGGTGTTTGTGTACTTACCAGGTTTGTCTGGGGTGTGGCTGAAGTGCTGTGAAGTGAAAGTCTTCCCGTCCGGGTACTTTGGGTGTGGGGGCAGTCTGGAGTCCAAGTATGTGCAAAACACATGCATGAGGATCTGGAGGGCCAGGCAGAGTATTAAGCAGATGCGTTCGGCTGGTGATGCCACCCAGACTGTTACTGTATCATGTTTGCAGCACAGATTCTGCAGTCCAAAGACTTGAAGAAGCGACAACTAGGGCTGTACTGAATAGTTCAAAGCTTAATTTATAACATTGATATTTGAATTCTAAATCTAAGTCAAATGCTGCACAGCTTTTTTTCTTGTTTGCATGTCTATTCTTTCTTATTAAACCAGGTATTTCTGCACAGATCCAAAAGATTAGGCTACACTAATATTTTAAGTACTATAAAATGAAAATTGTGATGCAAAAATGAGCTCTCACACTAATCCTATATTGCAATTTAAGTCAAAATAACTGCAATATGACTTTCTTACCATATCATGCAGCCTTAATCCAAACATTTACCATTACTCCACAGCTTTGTAAAGTCCAAATTTATTGAGAATAGATGGAATTATTTCCAAAATTCTCAAGTTTGAATGAATGAATGAGGGAAGGGCAAGTGTTGCCTTTCACTTTCCCCACCCAGATTTTTATCCTGCTGGTCAGGGGATTGAACCAGCGACCTTCTGGTCACAAGCTCACTTAATTCTGTCTCTTCAATACAAAGTTACTGAGTTACTGAGACTTGTATGAGAATTCTTCAAATAGCCAAATGAATGGAATGGTTTAGTCGCTTGAGAGAAAATTAATTGGCAACAAATGCAGTTTCTCAAATGTGAGCATTTTCTGGTTGAATATGAATCTTTGGTTTTGAACTGCAGGTTGGAGGTAACAAGGTATTTTAGTACATCACCTTGGCCTGAAGAAGATAATAAAAATAATCTGTCATTGAAGCCCTAACAAGATTATGAATCAAACTTGGATTTGAACATGTTCAGTGACATTTTCACAAGGCATGTGGCTGAACCATTAGCTTAGTCTGACTGTCTGTGTTTGTGTGTCTGTGTGTCTCTGTGTGTGCAGACTCACAGCACAGTCAGTGGGGAGGTCTGTGTCCCACTTCCTGTTCTTCAGATCTCCACCACTGTTCCAGCGAAAGGAGCTCATGCAGCCACTGTGGGCCAGCTCTGACAAGACACAACACACATGAATAACAAGCATGTGTAAGAGGTTTAAATTGTTTTTCACCAACACTCACCATGAAATTTGATTTTTGTTCTCACACATATACTTGCACACACATCATCACATTAGGCATACATTAATTGTCAAACACATACTTGTACTGTATTGTTGAACTCACCTTTTACACGGTCCACCAGATACTCCTGGTTGGGAGTGATGTCCAGATACTGAACAATAGAGTTCATGGTGGGGATGGATGAGGCTTTCATCACTGCTGCCTGTTTCAGGCTGCTGATGCTGGCCTCTGGTGGAGGAAACAGTGAAAACCAGTGAGATGCCAAAATTACAAGAAGAATCCTTTGAAATCAGAGTAACAACTGCTGTAAATTACTTATTTCAGAATAACATTTTTGCTGTAGTATTAAGACATTTTCCTTGAACTTAATACTGCATGTTCATCTAGATATTCAGTCCTATAGCTAATATTTTGTTGTACAACATAAAACCCATGCAACATTTTCATCCAATAGCACTGATATAGTATCACTGCAAAAACATAATATTTCTAAGACACAAAATAAGTCAATTAGTTTATGTGTTTTTTGTTCCTAGATGACTACTACTTTTCATTTAATCCAACAGCATTGTGAAGACAAAGCACATTTCCCACAATTCAAGTCCTCTGCAAATGGTTTACCTCCTATCTGGAGCTCAGGGCAGCCCATCCTCCTGAGCTGACCGTTGACAGAGTCGATTTCTTTGACCAGTGGGACCAAGATGGTGTCACTGATCCACTGCAAAACACACAAATAGAATAACTGAATAGAATAATACTTGTTTTCTGATTTCTTTTTTAATTAAATCACATTTAGCTGGAAGTATGAAGCTCGTTTGAGCACTCACATTTCTGAGCTTGGCTGTCCAGCTATCAATGCGGTCCACCACAGGGCGGCTAGTTGTGATTCTGGCCCACACCTGCACAACAGAAAGGGAAAAAGATATCATTTCAAGCTATTCATACATTCTAGTAGTCCAGTTTAGCCTAGTAGTGGTGTCATGATCTGTAGAACTTAAATTTAAAATTTCCAGACTTCAAATTGTCTGATAACAATCTTGGTGTTTGTAATAGGGGAAAGTATCTTGGACATTTAATTGCAGAACATATTACACATGATGATGATTTTGATGCCAGAAGAAGTATGCACTAGCAAACATGTTTGTACATGTACACATGGTGAGAAGAGATCTTTGTTCAGAACATATTGTACACCACTGAATACTGCACACTTGTGGTCAAACTACTAAAAAACAGAGACTTCAAGTAGCTTAAGGTTAAGTAACATAAGGTTTAGTACACGTTTCAAATCCCCGGTGTGGAGACAGTGGTATACTTGTCTCTTTTTCTCCTTTAAATGATTACCTTTTATCATGCCTTTGTATGTAATGTATTCTAGGTAATGTATTGTCTTTTATCTGGACCATGAGTCTGAGCACCAACTGACAGACAGACTCAGATATCTCTTTTTTTTTTTTATTAGGGCACCACAACAAACCCTACGATGCTAATCTACAGACCTCCTCTGCAGCCTGTTTGGAGCCCAGATCCGTCTCATCCTTGTGGGCAGAAGGGGCCTGAGAGCGGCAGGCAGGCTGATACAGGAACTTCCTCAGGCTCTGGGCGTAATCTCCCACTGAGCGGTTGTAGTTCCAAAATGTTGGGCTGTGGTTTGGAGACACAGCCTCTGGACTTCCTATAGAGAGCATCATTTCATAACT
>JAJHUR010139207.1:200849-231380 GCA_027495735.1 Lutjanus campechanus
GGTTTGGAGACACAGCCTCTGGACTTCCTATAGAGAGCATCATTTCATAACTGTGAGACTGCACAGGTTTCATTCTATGCTCATGTACATCTATATGTTTTTCCACATTAACTCAAACAACAATTACCAAATCATCTGAAGTACTGATTGGCAAAACCGTCTGTTGGTCTACATTTGCTTGTCTCAGGGTGAATAAAGTTAGTGTCCTGCTGTGTTTCCACTAACAGCCATATTTTTTTTGTTTCTACTGTACCTAGCTGGCTGCGGTGACTCCTCTCTTCCTCTGTGTGGAGGAACCTCTCCAGGCTCTTCAGGTCCTCCATGTAGTCCTCCTTGCTCCCAGGGGAGTTAAACACTGAGGGGGACGTTCGATATCGAGCTCTCAAGCTGGAGCCTTCTGCTGGTCCGAGGCTGCTGGGGTATGGAGAAGAGCCAGGGGAGGGACTGTAGTTCAACACCTGAGAACAATAGCCAGACGGACATGAGCATGTACCTTACATTTGACAACTTTTAATACTTTCCAGTAGACAGAAAGTCATTTTAGAATAAACTCTTTTCGAGTACCCAGATAACATTAACGAACAATGCACCTTTCCAAAGGCCACTGAGGGGGAAAAGGGCCCTCCTGCACTGCTTGGGGTGGATGGGTTGCTAAGAGGAGGGCTGTACCCAGGCACACAGCTGGGGGAGAACTTAGGACTGGTGGTGGCTGGCCGCGAGGGGCTAAAACTCAGCACGCTTTGACCCTGCAGTGGAGATGACTGAGCTGGCGCTGGGGTCTCCTTCTTCTCTGGCTTTTGGGGCGGAGAAGCCTGAATACCTGCAAGAAGACAGACAACAACCAACATACTTGATGAATCTCATAATCAAAACCAAGGACCCAACTGGCATTACATAAATTAAATGATGATTAAACAAAGGCAAAAAACAAAGGCTCACTTGTGTTCCTCAGACCCAGGAGTTGATGCTGCCTGGGGGATACAGCGATGGTGGAGGGAGCCATTGTGTATTTGAAATATTTCCAGAAGTCAAAAAGAGCGTTGAGGCTAAAAAGAGAAGCCAGCACCAATTCTGTAAAGGACAGAAGAGAACAACACAATTAGCATACAGGGATAAAGTGTAAACACATGGGTGTATGTTAGTGTCAAATTAAACTTCAGATTTACATTTAGGCTGTGAAATTAACATTATGATGAAAATATTTCTAAGTTTGGCTGTATGACAGTAGGCTCTTAATTTTCCCAATACTGAATGATTGAAAATACAACCCAGACACTCAATATAATGCCGACAATGCAAACATTAAAAGGATAGTTCTGATTTGAAGTGTGGTTGGATCAGGTACTTATTGATAGTCAGTAGATGGCAGTCTGCATGCAGAAACAGAGAGTACCAGCACGTACCAGTACTGTTTTTGAAAAAGGAGTCTGGTTGAGTGAGAGAGCACAATATTTAGCTTACAGTTTCCTGTTGGAAAAGACTGTGTGACAGCAGGGTAAAGGAGTGTAAATGTTTTAAATATTCATCGTCCAGCTTCTGTGTTGGTCCTCCTCTCTGCTTCTCTAAACTGGGAGTGTGTGAAACGCCATCTACTGTAGGTAATACACTGACTGTCACTAAGGACCTTATACAACCCCACTTCAAATAATCCAAACATCCCTTTAACACCAGAAGATATCTTAAAATAAAGTACAGGGTCCTCACCAATGTACCATATAGGCCAGTAGGTGATGTTGTAGTATCGACTTAGCAATTTCCCTGACCTAGCAGAAAAGTAAAAAAGACACAGTTATCATTACACTATCCACTGGAAGAGAAGAGATGTAAGACAAGAGATTGAGGGATAATAACTCAAAGACACATTACAAATTGTTGCTCATGTTTGCAGTAGAGCACATCACTGGGCTTGTAACCACTCACATCTCAGTATATATCATGCCAGCTAGAGACATATTGAGCACAGCCCAGGCCAGGACCACCTGTCGAGCCTGCTCCTCCCTCTTCATTCTCAGCGCCCTGTCTATCATATTGGGCATCCCCTCTTTCGGTGGGGTCAACATGATGTTATCACGCTGTTCAGGCTGAGAGGAGGAGCAGAGAAAAACATCAAGGTTAGGGGACAAAAGGAGTATGCAGTGTCCTAGATTCAGGAGGAGAAAAACATCTTTATAAACTTTATAGTAACATAACATCACTATCTTTTAGCTAAACATCAAATGAGACTGTGAAGCATGGTGTACATGACTTACGACTAGCTGACATGCTAGGTAAGCGGTTAGCTGAAGTTAGCTAGCCTACACATAAGTAGTGCAGAATTTGCATGGAAAGAGTGGTTTTAGTGTAAATTTCTTTTCATAAAGTACAAATAATAATACAGCACTTTTATCAACAGTTATACCACGGACATACAACTATAACGTGTGGGAAAAATAGTTAGTTAATGCATACCACGCTAAAGTGAATGACAACCGCGGCGCTGCATATTTTGTATTTAACAGGAAGCTACAGTACGTACTTCCTCTCACAGGAGCTGCTGAGCCGAAATCTCGCGAGAGTGATCATTTTTCCTGACCCTAACCATTTTATTTATTTATTTATTTATTTAACCAAATGTTTTTGTCCCCAAGCCGAAACAGATCTTAACTACAGGGTCGCCACATTCTAAGACATAGTTTGTACGACGTGGACAATGAAGAAACAAAGAGTTGAAATGTCGTGAGTTTTAATTAAATGTATCAGTTTATTTCAATATATTATAAATATTTATTAAGAAGTAAAAGATATAGATTGGTATATCTTAACTCAGTTCACTTCACTTAAATATACTTTTTTTTAAGTACAAGATACAAATCAGCACTCAACTAAATATAACGGATCTGTACTCAAATAGTTCGCAGTAATAGATTAGTAAAGTTTTTTGTTTTTGTTTTAATAAGAAGTAATGTAATATGATAAATGACTACTAAAATGTAAATGCTGAATTAACCAATATGGGTTCCCAGAATGATATTACAAGTATTTTTGCAGAAATTGTTAAAAAAAAACAATAACAATTTATTTTTAAAAAGAAAAAGAAAAATTGAGTGCAATCACAACAGTGTTAGATATTATGTTCTTGTGCAGATTCTCAAACCAACACAGACAGTTACACAACTGGTCGTGTGTTTAAATTGATACAATCTTTGTAACTGTCCTCCATAATTTCCCTCACATTAATGAAGTGTGAAGCCACAAGTTAATCATTTTAATGTATCTGATGATCATAGTTATAATAGTTACAAATCACATCAAGGAAGTGAAGTGTTCACACGACCAGATAGGGGCGCTGTCTCTCTATTTTACCCATATGGTTTCACGTTGAATGCACTGCAGGTGGATAGGCAATGACCTGCAGTTCATGATCATTATGGTTAAAAACCAATAGAAGCGCAAGAAACTGATGGTCTCTGAAGTAGCAATTTATGCTTTCAGCTCTGTCATAGTCGTTTATATCAGTCAACAAAAGAAAACAGCTGTAAATGTTCATTTATTCAAACAGAATGCAACAGATAGGATGGCGCCTTAACATTTTAACACAATAAGGAATATCACATTAATGCCCAGATTCCTGTTTTCAAGAGACTCACTTCCATTCACACTGAAATTTTGAATTAAAAAAAGAATACAAAATGTTGCTTTTAATAAATAAAGAAAAGCACAATTACATATTACAAGGACTAAAATCCAAGAATATGGCATCAGAAATTTTAATTGACATTATTGTGAAACTGGAAATGAATATCAGCCATTCGCCCCATGTTAGTAAGTCAAAGAAAACACAGAATAAGGAATAACAATAGATGAAACATAGCTTATATGAATTCCATCAACCAGTATTAGAGGCCTGAGTTCAATGAGAAGACAGAGTAGCTTTGTAGAATCAGTTAGATTAATGATAAAAATATGACAGATTATTTTAGCAGCACTGATATGCTTGTGAGACTAAACATAAATCCATTATAAATTGGGATTATGTAAGATGTTGCAATTAAAATATGAGAAAATAATTCATATTTGGCAAAAACTAGAGGTAAACGTCAGTCTTGTAGTAAAGAATATAAATAAAGAAAACATCTCAAGAGGCACGGTGTCGTCAATGAGGCGGCGACAGGGACTTTTCAGAGTTATATCCTCCAACGTCTAAACCACAGTCTTCATTGCTTGCGGAGTCAACGAGTCTCTCTCCTCCTCCTCCTCCTCTTCCCCTACCATCATCCTCCTCTTCCTCCTCCTCATCTTCTTCCTCATCCACATCCTGCTCCTTACGGGACGCTCTCTCCGTCTTGGGCCCTTTGCAGATCTTCAGGTGACGAGTGAGGTGGTATTTGGTGAGAAAAGCTTTGTGACATTTCTCGCAGACAAAGTCTCTGCGGCCCTCGTGAGAGTTCATGTGCTTCTTCAGGTGGTTGGTCTTCAGGAAGTGTTTGTTGCACTTTGGACACTGGATCCGGCGTTCACTGTGGTGGGAAGGGAAAAATATCAAGGGACACATAATATAACTATTATTTCATCAGTTAAAAGGGATAATTCAGATTTTTTCAAGTGGGCTTTTATGAGGTTCTTATCCATGGTTAGTGTACCTACAGTAGATGGTGGTCAGCATGTATTTTAGTCACTTAAAAAAAGGAAGATCTAAATAACTCAATGCTAGTTTACGTGTGCACTATATTAAGAATATTTTCACCACTTTACCTTAACATCAGACAGCCTTTCTGACAGGAAACTGCTGTTATAGAAGCCAAATTTCACTCTCTCCAAACCAACCAAACTCCAAAGGCAAAATCAGTGATTTTACCTCGCAGAACAAGGGAGTTGCTGGACTACTGCTGCCTCGATCTGTTAGTTTGTTTGTGGTTTTGTGTGACTTCTGTGAATCAAAACTATCCTTTTTAAACACAGAAGTCACACAATAGCACAAATAAACTAAGACTGGGGCAGCAGTACTCCAGCAACTCCAGTGTTCTGTGAGGTAAAATTACTGATTTCGCCTCTGGAGTTTAGTTGGTTTGAAGGGAGCGAAATTTGGCTTATATAACAGCAGTTTCCTGTCAGAAAGGCTGCCTGATGGCAAAGTAAAGTGGTGAATATATTCTAAATATGGCATACACTTAAACTGATATTGATTTTTTTTAGGCAGACCTTTTCTGAGTGGCTTCTGTGCTGGTCGTGTTGATTGCCATGTACTGTAGCTTTGCCCATCAACAACCACCTCATACAAACACACTTAACAAGAATCCAAACTGTCCCTTTCATCTAGAATACAATCAATAAATTACATACTGTGTGTGAGAGAACATGTGTTGTTTCAGGTCATGTTTCCTGATGAATGCTCGGTCACAGAGGTCACACTTCAGCTTCTCTGCACCGGTGTGAATGAGCATATGTGATGCCACATGGGATTTCTGGGTAAACGACTTCTCACAAACCGTGCATCTATAGTTCTTCTGACCTGTTAGTGGGGGGAAAAGAGTGTCAGAGGTTGAAAATGTTTTAAAAACAAAAGTTTGACATATTGGGAAACACTTATTTGCTTTCTTGGCAAGAGTTTGATAAGATGATTGATACTCTCTCTCATGTCTGTCTGTTAAACATGAAGCTACAGCCAGCTGCTGTAGCAAAGACTGGAAACAACTAGCATGGATCTGTCCAATGGTAACAAAATCTTCCTGCTAGTTGTAGCTTCATACTTAAAGCTGGGGTAGGCAGTTTAGTTTTGGTGTCATTGGGCAAAATTCCATAATAACCTTTAAGCACAATGTAATTCAAGCAATCTAAGAGAAAACCACACTTCTGCTCCTCTTGGCTCTGTTTTCAGGCTTTATTCTATCCCGTGGCAGGAGACTGTGGCCAGCCATAGGTCAGTAAGATAGTTAATTGTTGAGTCTCATTCCCTAAACATCAGTATTTCACAACCTGGGAATGCGTCTCAACAATCAACTCTTTCTCCAAATCCAAAATATGAGACAATGTCTAGTCTCATATCACAATATTGGTAATATATATTGCTCTGCCCTAATTACAATGAGTTTATATGAGTGTCTATTTGTTGGGAAAACAAAGGAAGAACCAGGGTGTTAGTATGACAGCTGAAAAGGCAGGTGTTTACACTTCAATGACTCCAGTGCTCACCTGTGTGGATCTTGAGGTGCATCCTGAGGTTGCTGGGATCACTGAAGGCCTTACTGCAGTATTCACACTTGTGAGGTTTCATCCCCACGTGCCCCATAAAGTGAACATTGAGCTTTGTAGATGTGATAAACGCCCGGGAACACATGCTGCACTTGAACTTCTTCTCCCGTACGTGACCCTGACCTTTCGTTCTGGAGGTGACATTATTAGAGTTTCTGTTACTGCCGCCCCTGCTGCTGCTGTTGTTGTCAGTGTTTGTTTGTCCTGTAGTGTGGGCATGGCAAGGCCACGGGGAGGAGGAGGAGCTTGAGGTCCCGTTGGTCAGTTTCTCTTCCTGGTGAGTATGTTGCTGTTGCTGTGGTTGTTGCTCTTGTTGCTGCTGCTGTTGCTGTGGTGGTGGTTGCTGCTGTTGCTGTTGGGAGTGGTCCTGCTGTGGTGGGCTGTGGCTGTGTGGAGGCGGATTATGGCTGTGGTTACTGTTATGGCTGCTGAGATGAGACTTGAGCTCAGAGAAGGAAGAGCACTCTTTGCCACACTGGCAGATCTGACCCTCAGGTACCTGAGGAACACCTGTGGAGACAATAAGGATGGTGGAACGATCAAAATTACATAAAGGATAACCATGTGAGCAGCGGGTCAGTACGACTTCAATACAGCATTTCATCATGTGTCATCTCACCCATCAGTCTGCAGTAGTCTCGGCTGTAGTAGAAGAGCAGCTCCTGGTCTGGGTGGATCTCTGTGGTTGTACAGAAGAACAGTTTCCCGTTGGCGGGGTACGCCACCAGGTTCTGCTCCTCACGGGTCCTAAATACAGAGCAAATAGGAGTTGTTTATTAAAAGGATAGTTTGGATTTTTTTAAATGGGGTCTTATGAGGTTCAGTACTTGCAGTGTATTACCTAGAGCAGATTCTGGTCAGCCCGCCCCCAGTTAGGAGAAACTGACAAAAGCACCAGCAAAGAAGCTAAGCAATATACAGCTGGAAAGGGTCAGCAACAAAAGATATTTTAGCCATTTTCAAAAACCTAAAAAATAAAAATAAAAATAAAAATAAATCAATATCAGTTTAAGTGTGTGCTATATTTAGATTATTTTCACCGCTTTACCTTGTTGTCAGACGTGCTTTTCTGATGGGAAACCACTGTTATATGATTCAAATATTGCTCTCTCCATACTAAATAAGTAATTTTACCTCAAAGGAGTTGCTGGTCTACCGCTGCCTCAATCTGTTTGTTTGTGTTATTGTGTGACTGTGGTGAATCCCAATTATCTTTTTAAAACACAGAGGTCACACAATAACACAAACAAACAACAGATTGAGGCCGCGGTAGTCCAGCAATTCCCGTGTTCTGTGAGGTAAAATTACTGATTTCGCCTTTGGAGTTTGGTTGGTTTAGAGAGAGCAAAATTTGGCTCATATAAAGGTGGTTTTCCGTCAGAAAAGTCTGTCTAACAACAAAGTAAAATGCTAAAAGTATTCTAAATATAGAATGCACTTAAACTGATCTCAACTTTTTTAGGTGGCTAAAACACCTTTTGCTGCTGACCCCTTTCAAGCTGGTGCTCCTCTCTGCTTCTCCGAATTTGGTGCGTGCCGACTGCCATCTACTGTAGGCAAAACACTGACTATCAATAAGTAACTCATACAGCCCCACTTCAAACAATCGAAACAATCCCTTTAACATATTGCCTAGACTAAAAGGACATGGCAAACACCTCAGAACTCAATGCTTTATAACAGCATCATACCTCGCTTTGCGGACAAACATCATCCAGTTGCACTCGTTCTCGTCTGTCGTCACGATGTAGAATTCCAGCACATTGTTGTGATACATCTGAAATAGAGATATTGCTTTACTTACTTGTGTTTGGTTTCACACTGACTGTGACAACCCATGTTTAAATCAAAGCCACTGCACTCACCTTCCATATTTGTGGCGTATCCTTTTCTGGCCAATCAGAGAGATCAACGTTACTACAATGCTGCCCCACCATTGGTCCAAAGCAAGTTCTTGGAGGAATGACGTCCCGTGCAAAAACTCCTAAGAGAGTCATGAGCACATTTTGACAGACACTTAGTCTATTCCACATATAACACATGAATGAAACTAGCAGATAAAAAAAGTACAATGTTAAAGGGATAGTTCACCCCAAAATCAAAAATCCATATTTTTCCTCCTCATCTGTAGTACTAGTGAAGGGAGACATCCCTATGGCTGATATCTCCAAAACTCAGCAACTCACACCAAAACAATCTAGATGGATGAACAGCAGGCCAGAGGAATAATTTTTGATTTGGGGGGTGAATTGTTTTCATGAGATGGTTTATTCTCTTACCGAGCGGTTCGTCGGCCACAGAGATGCGTAGGCACAGTGGACGTGGCAGAGAGAGGCGAGCCCGGCTTTGGATGGGCGCATCAGGGATGAAGGTGACTGGGCCGTGCTCTGGGCAGTCTGAGGTATATGAGCGCTCACACAGTGTGCACCCTGGAGGACGGAAACAGCACTGAGGTTGGTACGGGTAAGAAGTACTTCAGATTGATATATTTTCAGTGAACAATTACATTTTTCAGAGCTTTATAGCTGTATATGTTTTTCAATACTTTTGTCAGATCTAAAATGTGGCTTTTAAATTCACTGATACATTCATTTTTTCAACATCTGAAGAACATGTTACAAATCCTCACTCACAGATGGTGTAGGCAGTGACCATGTTCTCCTTGTTGGAGGTAGAATCCTCCAGCTGCAGGGTGGAGTTGACCAGCACCAGGTTGTTTTCTGGCCCCAGTGACACCTCGGCGGTGATGGGGGACACGTTTACTGCCTCCAGGCCCATTCCAGAGTGTCCATGGAGCGAAACCGGCTCCAGCTGGCCCTGACTGGCCATGGAACCTGTGAGCACCACGCTGACGACACCCGAGTTCAGCTCCCCGTTTGAGTGCAGCTGCTCCCCGAGTCCTCCTGCTCCTCCTCCCCCAGTGTTCCCCACACGGCCCCCCATGTGATCCGGCTCCATCACCACCGGTAGTTCAAGCACAGGGGGGCCGTGGAGGGGCATAACCCCACCAGATGAGTCCACCCCGGTCAGGCCCTCATGCGGCTGAGGCTGCCGTCCCCCTCCAAGCTGCTGCTGGGTGTCAGACACTTGCACCACCCCGACTCCGTCCATGGTGGCCAGCTCCTCTCCCATCCGGTCGGGAGACATGGGGCTGCTGACGCGTGATTCCATCGCCAACCCTGTTGAGTCCAGCTCATGAGCACCAGCCTGGTGGAGGTCCCCCTGTCCACTGACCTGTCTGGAGTCCATGGGCACCAGGCCCTGTTCCAGAGGGCCTCCAGGGCCACTATAGGGGTCCAGACCTGACGGATTGTTGCTCGCTACAGACAGGGTGCCGTCCATGTTAAGGCTGCTGGGATGAATGTATTGAGGTGGTGGACGGTCCGCTAGATAGGACAAGATACCTACAGCAGGGAAAAAGAGGGAACTTGATTAGAGCTACCTTTCAAATACAAGAATCTGGGATAAAGCCCAATTAAACAATCATCCACACTACAATAAGCTGGCAGACACTAAGGATATTTTAGTATACTAAAACTATATTGTTAAAATAAATTGCATAAAAAATATATATACAGGAAATGTCTTTAGTTTTAGTCTTTCTCAAATATGGTCAAATTTGTCAACACATCAACCATAAGGAGGTGCTGGTGCAGATGTTTATTGAGACTGGGATGTCAACTGCCTTCACAAAGTGCTGTGTTTGTATTGTAATACCAATTCTGAACTTCTTAAATCTTGCCCCTCACAAATACCCCTCATATATTAACAATAGAAACTAAAGTGAAACAAGCAAGTCCACTCTGGAAACTAAACCAAATTGAAAACAAAAATTTAAAACTAAATAAAAATAAAAACTAGAGAAACAAAAAAACTATAATAACTCTGGCAGACTCAAACCTGGCAATATATGTCGAAAGTAGCTGCTCTCCAGGTGGGGGTAGGGAGGCGGTGGCAAGGAGTAGTTCCTCTCCGGCAGGCCACACATCACCCCTCTGTCACTCAGTGGACCCATAGGGAGCATCAGCGAGAGGGCAGAAGGAAGGGAGCCCAGGGAAGGACCCAGGCTGGGGATGGCCACTGGCATACCTGAACCACAATGAAGAGTCAACAGCAGATACGAAACCAGGATCCAAAAGAGTGTTTTCACAGCAATTTCGATCATCCAAACATAAACTTGTAAAAATAAACAAATGGTTTAGGTCTCATTAATTGACTTTTTTAATTAATGGGTTGAAGAGTCACGTCTTAATCGGCATTTGTATCCAAAAAGTTGTACTAGTAGACTGTTAGACTCTCAAGGATGGGGAAATCATTCCTTGACGAAGGAGTCAGCTTGTCCAGATCTTCACCACCTATTTCTCTAAGTTTTATCAGCTTCCACACAATTATCTTAAATGGAATATTCAGCATATATTCCATTCTGTATTTAAAATCCTGTTATCTCCAACATGGCCACTCATCTCGGTTACTGACCAAACCATGACATAGGAGCAAAGACTCTATTCAGCAAAGAAAAAGAGGCTGGTCCTGGGACAACTAAAAACATGGGGCACACATCTTTATAACAGCTGGAATCTGGGCAAATGTAAATATGATGTAGTAGTTTGAGGTTTACAAAAGAAGTCAGAACACATGGTACTACTGTATGACTGTCACTGAATATCTTGTATTTCTTAGCTTGAGCAAACAGGCCCAGCTGGTCGTGTCTTTCATACCTGGGGTTGGAATGGGGTTGTGTGTTGGAGAGGTGGGAAGACCCAGGTGGCTGGCACTCACTGAGGGCACACTGAGCTGGTCCATGCCCACAGGACTCAGGTTCATGTCGTTCATCCTGGAGGAAAAAAACATCAGGTTGACCAAGCAGGTCATTATTGAGAAATAAACCCAGACAGAGTGATGCAGAACCCCGACATGAAGCGTGGGGATTCTTGAATCAATATCCTGAATGAACTTCTAGTAGCCGTTTTTTTGCCATAATCCATATGTCCTAAAAGCATTCACAAAACCAATGTAAGGACAAAAGCAGAGGCAATAAAAGCAAATACAATTAAACTGGTATTAGAATGTCTAGCTCTCTGTATTTTAAAAAGGAAATTAAAGACTTATCTTTTTAATCTGCCTTTGAATTTGAAATAATGTTATAGCTCTAGTTGGTTTTTACATATTTTTTCAGCGCTGGCATTTCTTATATTTTATTGTTTTGACTTTTATTTTGAAACTTTCACTTTATTGTTGAAATTCCTATTCTTGCAAACTTTGTTGTTGTTGTTGTTGTTGTTGCTTGTTTTTATTCTTGTCTACTTTTCTGCTTGAGCAATGAGCCAGCAAGCCAAGCCTGATAATATCCTAACAATTAGCTGTTTGTTTGGGTTTTGGCTTCTGTTACACAGTTAGGGACATTGCGACATGCATTTATGCTCTGTTATCTTGTGATTGGTGCAGAATTTTTACATATAAAACTGTAAATGCTCGGTTAACTGAGTCCTTTAATGTAAACGAGAGCATATAAAGACAAACAGGCGACACACGTCTGCAGTGAGAGCTCGATTAGCTTACCTGAAATCAACAACTGATGTCCATCAGTAACCGTGCACTGCTCAAGGGTTTATATTTCTCTCCCTGTGAATAAAATGGCATGAACAGTAATGCATCAGCTTATCAGTCACAATTTTAACACTAATGTAATTTAAACAACTAAAACAATGAAGTTAACGTGTCGTTTTAAATGTTTGCAACTATTTAGCCAAACAGCGACCAGTTTTGTCACACTGCTAACACTATTAGCCTTGCTATCTTATACCTATATATGTCGTTAAAACAGACAATTATCACGTGTTTTAGCTCGGTAAACGTAGATATACGATGTCACTGCCGTTTTGCTTCAGTGCAAAAAATACATACTTTGTGAAAAGGAAGACAGCTTAAAAACAACAACATACCAACACAATGCCTCCCTGAACGGGGCCATGACAGCATACTGCCCTCCATGCGCATGCGCACTTGCACCGTCAGGAGGGGGGAGACTAGGGACAGTTCCCAACCATTCACTTGACCATTTTTGCATTTCTCTCAGATACTCAGATACTCAGAGACTGTTTGGACTACAATAACCTACTGTTTATATATTAAACTCACAGCTGTCTGTTAATCAGCCATACCGTTTGGAGATGATAATGAATTACTTATTATTCACAATATTTATTTTAAAGAACTAAGTCAGACTTTGAAACCGACCCCAACCCTATTGACAGTTGCAACACAATCAAAGGGCAGTTGAAAGAGGTCCAAAACATTAACATTCAACGTTACATTTCACCCATAAACTTTGAGTTTTTGTCTCAATAGGCATAGTATTCTAAGAAATGCATTGCTTTACAATAAAGTATTATATAGTACTTTAGTATAGTAAAGTAATATAGTATTATATAATTATATAATAAAGGTATTATTTATGTATTTACCATCTAACAGTTTTTGAGTTTTGTTTGTTTGTGTGCAGAACATAATGCAACCTTGAGACAATGGGTAGATGATACAGATGCTATTCAATCTCCATATTTTTCAGTGTGAGACAGGATGAACAAAATAATTTATTGTTTGTCTCTGCTGAGTGTGCATCTTTTACAAGTGCAGAAGGACTAAATCAAGACTAGGTAAAAATCTAGTAGGTCTTGGCCAATATAGTCTGGTCCCACTTTGTTGTAGTCCAGCCAATAAATAAATAAGTAAGTAAGTAAATAAATAAATAAATAAGTAGCCTATTCAAGTGGTAGAGCTAGACATGGGCGCATTGATAATACTTGTACTGGTTACCAGTTATTGACTTATATTCACTTGACAGTCAGCTGTATTGTCTTTTTATTATAGGGGTGTTGGGGAAAGACAATCAATAATAGAATAATAGAATAATGGAATAATAGAATAGAAACAGAGGATGGAATATTAGCTTATTTCATCATAATGACACAGTGACATTCTACAGAATGTGTGACACCATCAGTGAGTCTTTAAGCACAAGTGTTTCATTTCACCTGGAGGCTGCCACACATTGAGAGCACCAAAACTCAGGAAAACTAGAAAAACTAAACCTCTCAATTAATTTCAAGTCAAGTCAGAGAAGTGAAACATCAGTGAAGGCAAAAACTGTAAGGTAAGTACTTAAACAGCCATTTTTTTTAAAGCAAATATTATCTGTCACTTCATGACACAGCAACAGATAAATCCCTCAACGTTTTTGTCTTTCAGCTAACACAAAAAGTTGACATTAGCTAAATATTGTCTCTAAATCCTGTGGTTAGTTGTATATACAACAAATGTTTTAATACAGCAACACTTATCACGGACCCCGGGTTCAGTGATTGAAGAAATATTCCGATTATTTTCAGTGAAAGTAGTTATACAACAGTAAAGCACAAACAGCTAAAAGTACAGAAATATTTTCAACAAAATGTACTTAAAGTAGGCTGTACAAAGTAGTACTCATTATGTTGCAATAATGACCCTACTCAAAGTTTTAAGCTATTATTATATATCATTGAATTATTAATCCTGATGCATGAACTTGTAAAATAAAAAATATAAAATAGCAGAAAATAGAAAAGTACCTAAAAGTAACACATTGTACGTACATCACTGAAATTAATAAATAAATAACACCATGGATATTCACATTTTGTTACCTAAGTAAAACTACCAAAACCACAACATTAAAATACTTTATTATGAAGTATAAAGATGCCTTCAAATCTTACTGAAATAAAAGTACTCATAATGCAGATTGGCTCCTTTAAAGGGTCATATTATTATATACATTGTAATTAAAAAAAAAACACATCAGCAGCATTTTAATGTTGTAGTTGATCCAGGTGAAGCCCAGTATAATGATTTTATTTATCATTGAGTTGTTAAAACCATAAACATCACAATGTCATAAGCAATCATGTGTATGTAAAATCAATATCTGCAAAATAGGACTGCAACTAATGATTAATGATTTTCCTTATTGATTAATCTCTTGGTTATTTCCTTGATTAATCGATCAGTTGTTTGTCAACATCCCAAATATATTCAGCTTACTGTCAAACAGGAGTAAAAAAAAAAAGAAAATATTACTATTTGAGGACCTACAATCAGTGAATTAGTTATGTTATTTTTCCTTTAAAAAAAATGGCTCAAAACGATGAATCAATCATCAAAATAGTTGGTGATTAATTTAATAATTAACCGATTCATCGCTGCAGCTCTACTGCAAAATTAAATGCACTGAATTAGAAAAAACTGTTGTAGAATATATCCCTAAATGAGTATAATATGACATATTATATTATATTATACACATATTATTCCTGTAAAAGTGTCTCAAAAGCAGTTTCCTATCAATGTGTGTGGCAGGAGTCCAGCAGCAGCAGCAGTCAATCAGACATAGTCTTTCCTCTGGACAAGTTGTGGACACAAATCTCTGCTGCTAAAATGGATCCGATAGCAGCATTTGACCGTGCTATAGAGGGGATGGAGTGGGAAGAGCTGGTTTCCACTCTCCAGGCAGTCTTAAATGATTTACTGGACAACACACCCACCTCTCCGTCTCCTGCACCTTCATCTCTTCCTCTTCCCCCTGTACCTGCCGGGCTCAAACTCAACACCTGTCCTCAGCCAGCCCTAAGTGAGGGTGGACGAGCAGTTTGTCATCTGATGGCTGTTCCCTCCACATCCCAGGGTGTTTATAGTCAGGGACAGGTAAGATACCAAGTAAAGGTTAGAGATCGATATATGCAGGGGTAGATGAATACCTGTATGGATACAGATCCTTCCAGTGGTGGATGCTTTTTTAAACTCGATAGCTGTGAAGCTGTTATGTGACCGTCTTGAAAATATCATGAGGGAAACATCCAATAGTGAATAATAGAGCTGAAACATTTAATCAATTAGTTTTTGGACAGAAAATACCTATTTTGATCATCAATTGACTGATTAAATCATGTTAATTTGTTATAGCTTTCCAACTATTAGAATTTTCTGCTTTTGTGGGGAAAAAAATCCAAGCAAGTTATTAGAATGTGAAACTTTCTCAAAATGATGACTTAGTATTTCAAAATAAGGAGAAACACTAAGTCATTATTTTGAATTACCAAGTCATTATTTTGAGACAATAAATAATTGTTTTGTGGCTGTTTCTCATTGGAATGACTTTTAGGGTATTTTTTTTCATCATATTGGTTGAAATTGTCTCCCATATCTGACAAATCAAATGACTAATCAAGACAATTATCGATAATTAAAATTGTTGTCATTAATTGCAGCCCCTAGTAATTACAGAGATTTGACCCACATCACATCACATCACAACTACTGCACTTTGCATTTTTCTCTGGTGTCATGCCCAGAAATTGATGAACCAGAACAAAATTAAGTTTTATGTAGGTTTGACACATGATGTTTACTGTTGGTTTATGAACTGGCTTATTCAGTTTGTGGCTCTGTCCACAGTACCTGCCGTATCAGTGGCCATTAGAAAACGTCCCCACAGCAGCTGCTGTCGGTCCCTCTGCTGTTCTTCCACTCACAGTAAGACCCACACACAGCATATCAGTGCTCCAACAGTTGAAGCTGTGCAGGACAAACGCAGTGGCACCTGCAGTGCCAGTTCAAAATTCCACTACAAAAATGGCACATTTTTAGAGATGTTTAAATAGAAGATGGAGCTGTATTGTTGTATATATTTGTTTGGATATACAAACGTTAAGATAAGGCTGAGTGTGTCAGGATTTCAGGTGTCAGGCAGAGCTCAAGTACACCTTAAAATTATACTGAATTGTAGTAAAACAGCAAAATTTACATACATTTTCTTTGCAAAGTGACAGATGCAAGCATTTCAACCCCCAAAATAATTCTTATTGGGTAAAAACAGTACCACTAAAGTTTGGATTAGTTAATGAACGTAGGTCCAAAAACAAATTGAAATGAGCAGAAATCTAAAACCCTCAGTTCACAGGTAGATGTAATTTCCACAAAAAGGTCAGGTCAGAGTTGGAGCTAAAATTCAGTTTTAATCAAATGGGGACTCATGAAATGCTGCCCCATCTTCACATGAATACACAATCCTGATGTCTGTGATTGAGCAGAAACAATTGGACTGGAGCTGCAAATCGATTAGCTGGTTGAAAGAAAATTAATTGCCGCAAAAATGTCAAACATTTGAGTCTGACTTCTTAGTCCAACTTCTTAAATGTGAGGATTTGCTGCTCGTCTTTCTCATTTTTGATCGTAAATGAAGAGTCTTTGTGTTTAAGACTGTTGAAAATAATCGTCAGACTAATCAACAATGTAATTAACCAATAGTTGCAGCCCTAATTCAGACATATTACAATTATTTACCTGTTTGTTCACATATTTTTACTCTACAGATGTCACAGCAGCTCATTCAAACTTTGTCCAGTGTAAATTTACAGTGAGGGTAAATACTGACACCTTGTGGGCAGATGGCACCATTGCAACTTGTTTGATCACCTGTTCTGTGTGTGTCTGTGTCTCCAGTATAACAACGCACCAGTTGTGAGGCTCCCCGATGGCTTTATCCTACGTCCCATTGGAGTGCTGTAAGTAACAAAACACATGAATTCAAACAAACACACACATGTGAACACAGCTACTGAGCTTCTGTTTGTATCATCACATGCACTCTTTCAACGTGTGGATCTTTGTCTGTGTAGGAATGGAGAGTTGTTGCATGTGGTAACAGCAGAGACTTCTGCTCCTCCTGTCTCTGCTCCTCCTCCGGTGAACACCTCCAATTCAAAGTAAGTTTGCACTGGACAGTTTCGGTCAAAATCTGTCACAGACTGACATGCAAACTATAAATAAGCCACAAACACAAACATATTACATGTGATTTATATCAGCTATTGTTTGATTTCAGGTGTCTGTTATGTGCCTACCAAAAATGTCTGCATGGATATTATTAAAATTAATGTATTTTAATGGGTTTTAATGTACAACACAACCCAGACGAGGCATGTCTTGTGTTATTCTGCTTATAGTCCAGGCTTCTTACCCAATAGTATGGCTCAACTTCATGAACTGCAACATAAACAAACGCAACAAATCTTTTGACCTCAATATGTTCTGAATAACAGAAAAAAAGGCATTCAAAAGAAATCATATGAGGGGGAAGTTTTGAAAATCGTCTAAATATAATCCTATCAAAAATGTCATAGATTAGATGTAGTTGAAGCGAGTAGTTTCGAACTCACTCCATCCTTCCCAGACACAGCAGAGACAGGCCGGCTGCAGGAGCTATAACATCGTACACTGACAATAACAAGCGACGAAGAGTCCTCCGCTATAGGTTTATCAGCTGTTTGTAACTGTCAGTTGTATGTCAGTGAAAAGTTAAGTTTGTTATCCTGAACACAAAAGCCCACTGCTCTGAAATAACACACTCTGGACGGTGAGTTAAGTGGCTGTCTGTCTCACTGCCTGCCAAACTCCATCAACATTTTGCTGAATTGAACAAGAATAGACATTTACTCATTTGGCGCACACATACACAGTTTTGTGGTTGATTACGGACAGCAACAATGGGAAATGGGAAATTGTAGCATCACCACTTTCAGTATTTTTCAATACTCTCCCCCACTTGGATTTCTTAAGACTCTGATGTGTTATAAATGACATATTTATGACACTAGAACAGTTGAAACAGTTTCTGCTGTGGTGTGCGTGAGGTCTCAAATTTCAAAAATACTTCTTCCCTTGCAGTTTTGCACAGCAGCAACATGACTTCTCACTCACTCTGTTTTTGTCCCATAGAAAGATAAAGTGTGAAAGCCAACAGGGAGAAGACAGGCCGTACATTAAGAAGCCTCTGAATGCATACATGCTGTTCATAAAGGAGCACAGGGCGAGCATTGTGGCCACAATCATGAGGAGAGAGAGCAAGATTGTGAATGCAGTCCTAGGACAGATAGTAAGTGGGTTTTTTTCTGCAGTCAAGCTTGTGAAAAATCATCTTACTCTAAATCTTGACAGTGATTTAATTTATTGTCTAATGACCAAGAACAAACTGAACTTTAACAGATTTTGTTCAACACAAAGACACAAATATACTGTAGCAGAAATACATTGATTAATGTGGATCTGTGTGTGTGTGTGTCTGTTAATATGTTTTCACGCTCATGTCTGTGTTGTGTGCTGACTGTGTGTTGTCGTCTGTTGCAGTGGAACTCAATGACGAGAGAGGAGCAGGCCAAATACTATGACCAAGCCGAAAAGTTAAGACTACTCCATGCCCAGAGACACCCCGGATGGTCCACCAGTGACAACTATGTGAGTGCACCCTGCCCACATATCACTGCACTGCAGCTGATGAGGCACAGTCACTGCAGAGAGTTTTTATGAGCTGATATCAGAGGGAAAGTGTAACGTGTTTGTTTTCTCGTAGGGCAAAAAGAAGAGTAAGAAGAAAACAGTCAGAAATGCCAGAAGGGATGAAGGTAAGATGATATTTCTGTGAATCACAGCATATTTTAAGGTAAACTGTGATTAACTAGAAGATGTATGATCATATTTGACCAGGTTAGATCACAGATCAGACTGTTAAATTACATTGATTTTACAAACTAGGCTGTGTGATTAATAGCACATTTTTTTCTGTGGTGTGTAAAAACCCAGAACACATATTTATTATTGCCTTACATGGATTTAAAGTTTTAGAAGACTGATCACTGTTTTTGTTTGTGTTGTAGTGTTTACATGTAAACGTGAGGTGGAAACAGGTGGGATGGAGGCCCCTCACACCCAGACAAGCGTGATGGGTGCTCCTCTCGCGGCTCAGACAGGTGTGATGGAGCCATGCACCCTGTGGTCAGTCAAGGTGCAGAAGCCACGCTCAGAGACTCCAGCGACGGTGTTTGTGTGGGGAATGTGTCACCTACCACAGGGACGTGAGTTCAGCCCGGACTCTCGGCTGGATGCTGCACCATCCACGTCTCGGGCCGCCCTCGCTCTGCCTCCACAGACTGCACCTAATCAGAGAACATCAGAGAACAGGTGCCACCCAGTGATGCAGCACCTTGAGCCCCTTTACCTGACTGCACAGCCTCAGCTGCCCCCTCTCCACGCATAAACATATACACTGTAGATTATTAAATACAAAAAATAATTAAACAATATTCAAATAAAGTCTTCATGGTAAAGTACTAAAGTAGTATTATTATAAGTGTTTTTTACTGGACAGCTATGAAGCTATAGTACAACAATAATATTTGTAAAAAAATATAGAATACATGTGTAATGAGTAAGTAATTTCCAGTGAGAAACATACTGTCTTCTCTTTTTACAAACGAGTACAGAGAACTGATAGAGAGCTGAAACCTATAAAATGTAATCACCTCATCACTTCATCCTATTAGATATTTGTGTGTAATTTTGTCATGATTAGTGTATGAAATCTTGAGTTATGTCCTGAAATGCAACCTTGATCTTTGATCTGAACTTTGACCAGCAAAATATAATCAGTTACCATGTTTGAAGAAATTCCGTTCACAAGAATGGGATGCCTTGAAAACATAATGCCTCAGGCCACGCCTTTCACCAGCGTGGAGATAAAAGTATTTCAAAAATGTGGCAAATGCCTCAAAGCCACAAAGGTGCACAAACAAATTAGGCTGGTGGGTCCAGTAGTATGCAGCAACACAATTATTTAAGGTAACAGTGTGTTTCCTGCTGGCCTTTGCTCAATAGCTGCTATAACTTCTGGGAAAACAGAGGATGTGTTGGATACATCACAGTGAGGATGGAAGTCGCTGAACGTGACTAAATGTAACATGAATAAAACTTTAATATTACCTCATCCATGAAAATGATTTCTACCTGAGTCACATCTATAGATAGATAGACAGATTTTCATCAGCTATGATGGTATACAGTATATTAATAGTATTATTCAAGTAACCGGACTATTTCAAGTAACCGAGTTACTTTTTAACCCAGGCAGGCTATTTTATGATATTGTCTATGTGCAGCAGATCAGGGCAGGTCACATCAGCTACTGGCCAAAAAGCTAAAAGAGTGGCAGAAAAGCAGACTTTCCACAGGTGGAAGCATTGTCATTATTTTGACTTTATTTGACTTCTTGAGAGAAAATATGTGGTGATGGAATCTAATTTGAAGGCCAGACTCTGAAGGGTCAACTTTATTTTCACTACAGTTGACATCTGGGCAGCTAACAACCAAAGCTCTCTGGATGTAACAGTTCACTGGATCAGCAGGTCAACTCTTGAGCCTGACAAGGCTGCCAACAAGGTACAAAAGTGATATAGTAATACACTCTAAAAAGAGTTTTGGCTCCGAGGGCTGCCGTTTTTGACCAGGATGAATTCTGGCCAAAACGACAGCTGGCGGGATGATGTCTCCTCCCAGGGGTGAGTTCTGGCCCCGATGGCCGGCGTTTTGGGTGAGTTGAAATTTTGGCCAAAACTACAGCCCGCGGGTTGACGTTTTTTACGGTTTTTGAGTTTTGGCTCCAAGGGCTGCCGTTTTTGACCAGGGCGAAAACAACTGTTTTGTGCATAGGCCTATTTGTTTTTGAGAAATGGATTTGAATTATTCTAAGTTGGAATCCGTATGTGTTGGTCCAAACCCATGTAAAGTGAAATAGAATAAAGTCTAAAAGAACATCAGACTTGAATGTCTTTTTTTCCAGACAACTTGAAATTTTAAATGTATGTAAAGTATTTTAAATCTATTTAATGACCTAAAATTACACATAACTGTTGCCATAAAAACTAGTTTGCCTGAAGCCAAAATATTAGGTTGTTAAGGAGCAGTATTATATTTTGGAGTAAAGCCAAAAATTGAGTTGCAAAACTGTAAAAAAATTTAAGTTGACTTGCCTCAAATTTAAGTTGTACTAATGCAAATTGTTAATTTGAAAGAAATCATATTACTAACAATATCTGACTTAAAGTAATTAAGTTAAATTAACTTGAGTTGAAATAACTTAATTCAATTGCTTGTTACCAATTGAAGTAATTCTTTTAAGTTTGTTCAACAATTTTCTTTTTTCAGTGTAGAACTAGTAATGTAACTAATTACTTTTGATACCAAGTAATAAGTTAAGTAATTCCTGTACGATTATCTTTGCTGTATTTTTGGTCCCTCTAACAGCCTGAGGGGGCCACTGGATATTTAAATTTATTATAATCAATAAGGTCAGTTATAATAACCCATTATAACGTGGCTCATCGTGTCAAAGGCAGGAAGAAAACGTTATGTAAACAGTTTTATCTTGATGAGAAATCTGGCTGCTTCATCTCCGCCCATCATCACACCCACCATACCTACAGCCTAAAAATCCCAACAGACAAGTTATCACACAGACTGACAGAGTCCCGAACAAGAAAAAGAAGGGTCGACTTATGAAACATCACAGTCTACGACATTTAATCACAAAGTGGCGAGATTTAAAAGGAAACTCCTGCTCAAAACTCGAGATGATCTTGAGGAGACTCTGACAGAGTAAGTTGTATCAATTATGGTGCAAAATTAATTGCACATATTTCACTACTGTTTAATCTAAGATTGTCTCTCTTTTTTTTACCCATAGAGAGGCGTTAATGGAGCATTTTTCACGTGTTCCTCCGCTGGCTCTCCACGGCTTCTCCATGGATAACAGTGGATACAAGGACGCGCTCCGCTTCGGACTGCCCTTCCACCTGGACGCTGCGTACCTCGACCCCGTGCACGGCCAGAGGTTACCCTACAGACGATTCTCCTACTTCCCCTTCCACGGACCCCTCGGCGTGAGTGATTACTCCTTCGAGCCCGCGTTCATCCGCAAAAGGAACGAGCGGGAGCGACACCGAGTGCGCTGCGTAAACGAGGGTTACGCGCGGCTCAGAGAGCATCTGCCGCAGGAGCTGGAGGACAAGCGGCTCAGCAAGGTGGAGACGCTGCGGGCCGCTATTGACTATATCAAACACCTGCAGAGCCTGCTGGACATAAATGCGTCCAGGATGGAGGAGGTGACGCTTGGTGGAGACGCGCGTAATTGTGCGCCGCTGCAGGTGCAGAGGACAGAGTGTAACAGTGATGGAGAGTCCAAAACTGGACTCAGCGACAATGGGGACATAATTTACTAGATCTTATCCTCTCTATCTGTGATCTGCTGCACATTCATTCATTTGTTAAGAAAGTAAAACATGCCTTATTGATGTTATTTACATTGTCTTATTTTACTCTTGAGCCTGTATGTTAAACATTTACATCGTTTACATGTAGTCAGCTATGACAAACACTCACAGTAAAATAATTTGAAAGAAGACTGAATGACGTTTTAAATTTAGATTATTTTGTTGTATATAATAGCCTAATTTGTGTTGATAGATTATGTGCCTTCTGACATTATCAACCAGGTAATTTATTCCTGGGTTTGACATCAAAAACATTAAATAACTGAAAATAAAACAAAACAAACAAAACAGTGAACAAACTCTTCATAGACCTGCATTATGAAGTTACTTAAAATTGAACTTAAAAGGATGCATTTAGTGTAGATCAGTCCATCACTTGAGAGATTTCTAAACAAATAGTTATGTGTTCTACAGTATAAAATGTTTGTGAACTTCACAGTCAAATCCTCATGATTTGTAATTGGGATCCAGTCAGATCCAAATATGTTATTCAAGAAAGCCCAAAAAAAAAGATATTTCTCCCATCTGAAGTTGCTCATTAAAGAAAAAGTCAGCTTTGAATTAAACCAAAGAAGGTTTTACCAACCTATAATCTTTTGTTGAGATAATTCACTTTTTTTCTTTAGATAAACTTTAATCTTGGAGTTTAGAAAACCAAGAAAATTTGTATTTCAGAAATTGTCAACAGTGAGCGCTGTGAACCTGAGTTTTCATTATTTGGGTGTTAGTAAATTACATAGTAGAAATTGAACATAAACAATTTTCACTTTCACTCCAATAACTTTAATCAACAATTTTCGAAATACAATTTTTTTTTTCAAAGATTCAAGTTTATTTAAACAGGAAAAGTAAATTATATCAACAAAACATTATTACTTGGTAAATGTTTTACAGACTTGGGCTTTAAACTCCATTGAAGTAAATTCAGAGTTTTCATTTTTATGGTGTGATTTTTCAATATCCCCCAGTTAAAGGAGGTGGTGGTCGACTTAGTTTAGCTGAAAAATAAGTGAGAGAGAGAGAGAGAGAGAGAGAGAGAGAGAGAGAGAGAGAGAGAGAGAGAGAGAGAGATGAAAAGTACACAATGAGAAGGTGGAAATATATTTCATTATTATGTGCCAATACAAAAAGATTTTTATGCTTTGTATGCACAACAATTGTATTGCAAGCAAAATTTAGACTAGAAAATACAACATCAGCCTGGTTTAATGTGGCTTTCTGTGTAAACCACAGCAACTTCTGGTCCTCTATCCAAAAACAGATACAGAGTCAGATCATTTTGTTTGGTTGAACAGATGTGGGTAAAAATAATGACATTCGTGTGCACCTTGAAATAGTAATTTATCAAATAACTTCCAAAACCGTAAAGGATGGGCTCCAAGTAAGGCCATGCAGCAGTCTGAAATTCTGTATGATACAAACCAAACAGTGGTTGTAACTAAATTCACTCCTTAAAGTGGACAGTTTGAGTTGTTTTCTCTTAGGTATTTCAAATGCACTGATCCATGTGCCATGTACAATCACATGCAGGTCCTCTGCTGACACAAAATGAGTGAGCAACTCAAGAGTTCATACATTGTTTGTCTGATTAATTAATTTCTAATAAACATTGAATGTTATGATGTTGTCCTGTAGCTGGAAAATCAGAAAACTTACTGTAATGAAGAGCATGAGATGATGCTACCATGATGGGCCTCTTTCTCAGCACATTTTCTCTTTGACCTGTAGGAGGAGAATCACAGGTGCAGCTAATAACATTAATTAGAGGTTCAGTTTCAAATGCAGCCTTTTAATCACTTTATTAATCACAGCTGTGATTTTCCTACTGCAACAACAGTGGTGGAACATATCTATGTGGGCTACAGTCATTCAGTTAATGTACTTTATTTGTACTTTATGAGTGATTTACATTTTATGCTACTTTATACTTCTACTCCACTACAGGCACATATATACTACTGTTAGTCTCTGTCAAGAGTGCCACTGTCTGCAGATTCTGATTAATAATACAAAAAAATAAATAAATAAACAAATTAATTATGATATATTATTATGGATTAATCGACTCTGTAGTAACTAAGGCCATTGAAATGTATCTTTTTCATGGCAACCATTAACCACCTGCAGCTGCAACATTTATGCTTACGCATGATCCAGAGATATAATATGTATCATTCTGAATACTTTTAGTTTTGGTACTTCAAAGCTGCTGCAAAGAATTGAATGAAACGGTCTCAGTTTTATACTGATGTTAGAGTAAGTAGTACATTAGTCAGTTAAAAAAAATGCTGGAGGAGATTATTCTTCAGATCATCTCCTTTTCTAGGTTATATTTTGTGGTGGAAACACTACCACTGTGGTTGACAGGGTGCTTCCGAAATAAACGTAATATGAAAGTTCCTTGTCGTAGCTTTAAGTAGAATTTTTGTCCAAATACGTATGAACTCATTCTGAAACTGAAACTGATTTCATTGCATTTTGTGAAATGAACACTGTTGCATTATTGTATCATTAAAACTGCCCAGAACATCAGTAATAGCCTTTGAGACATGCTTGTGCAGATCCCAAGGGATAATTAAAGACAATATCCACCACAGCCGCAGCCTGTTCACCCTGCTGCCATCTGGCAAGAGATACAAAAGTATCCACTGCTGTGCCAGCAGACTCTTTAATTCATCCTCAGCACTCCACCATGTAAAATAGTTGTGTTTTTATGACTTATTATTATTCATCCATTTACTGTATATACATTTTTATAATTTTGGTTTTGTTAGTACCTTAAAAGGGACCACAATGAGCATGTCGTGATACAACCTTGGTTATAAAATGATCAATAAATGGACCTTGTAACCTTGTATATTACCGTAATGCATGCTTAACCCACAGAAATAACATCCCAAACCACAAGTGTCTATTCAGAAGAAATTCTCTCTTACTGTTTTCAGTTACCTGAGTGCTCTTCAAAGACCACCTACTTACTGCTCTATCTCAGGAAGTTTTACTCTCCTAATAGCTTAAGGAATGTATTTATCAGGGAGCCCTCAGCCCTGTGAGAGGAACCTCCAAAAACACCTCTTCCTCCTCCTCCCCCTCCTCCTCCTCCTCTCCACCCTATTTGTGTGTTTATACTTCCCACCTCCGCTGACCTGCACGGAAACAGCTTGAAATTTCTGATATTCAGCAATACCCAAACCACGAATCGGAGGGGGGGAAAAAGCAAACATGATATTGTATACAAGTAAAAGGGATTTGGGGAGAGCAGCAGAGTGCAGCTCAAGTGAACCGTGCTGCTATGGAAGAATGGCATTGACAGCCACAAAGGCATGACATACCCATAACAAAAGGTGTTTGGCTGTGCAGTATGTGAATTAGACCCAATAATTAGTCAAGTGCTGGTACCCTGGGCTTGATGGTTCAGTGGCACTCTGAAGATAGAGAACATGAAGCTACTTAAATGAAAGCCTCTGCCCGGGATGGATGTTTTCTTTTTCTAATGCACACAAGCTGATTCTAATCTGATCTCAGCACAGATTCCTTGCAGGCATTGCTCTAGTACAGTATTTTACTGGAAAAGCTGTTGCTGATGCATGAATGTGATTTAATACAGAGGACTGAGGAAAGATTTGTAACTTTATCTGGGGCTTAATTATAGAAATGTATAGCTTAAATCTTAAGTTAAGATAGGAAGAGACTAAGATCGGATTTTTATTTTTATTTTTTTAACCCAGTTTAGTATTACAGAAGCAAATCCTTACTAACTTCAGAACTAATTCCAGAGTTGGATCTGTTTGTTTGTCTTTCATGTCATATTAATAAATTACATAAAATGTTAGCTATGTGAATACAGAACATGACTGGATGATGGTGGCGTTTGCTGGTGGCTTAATGTTTTTTCTGACTTCATATGAGACTGAAATTCCTTTTTTATTTTTAATTAGAGTGTTTTCTTGCACAAGGTAATGAAAAAGTACATTTTTTGGTCTAAAATTCAGATTATTGGATTGGATTGGAAAAACAGCCTTCCAGAATCTTCGCTTAGTGGAGGATCCAAGGCCTGAGGTTGAAGGAGATGAATCCCTGTAGCTGTCTCCACCAGAGATTGAGGGAGCAGACTCCTCATGGTTCCACCGCAGCCTTGTCATACTTGCCTGTCCTGTGCTGTCCTCTTTCCTGCTCCTCTGTCTGGCGTTGAGGGAGTTGGCTCCTCCTGGCTGTCTTCGCAGGTCCACTTCATCCTCTTCGTGCCTTCCCGGGCCTGTGTCCTCCTCTTCCCTGCTTCTCTTTGTTGTGAGGTTGAGGGAGCAGGTGTGTCCAATCGCTGTCCAGGAGGCTCCTGCAGGTGTCAGTCAGTCAGCTGCTGACAGACAGGAACAGGTGCTGGGTCAGGAGGAGGGACAGGAACAGGAGCGTCCTGATGTTGCCATCCCTGCCAAAAAGCTGTCCAAAAAGCTTCATCATTGTCTTCAGGGTCCTCTTCCTCCTCAAACAAGGACTTGTGTCCCTCATCAGACCCGACATCTTCATCATCAAGGTCTTCTTCCTTCTCATCGCTGTCCATCAGGTGAGCATCCACTGCAAACTACTCCATGTCATCACCTAAAACACCTACCTCAGCCACACCTACCTCTTCTTCAACAGAGGAGATGTGTTCGTTGCTGTCGACTATCCTGATCATCTCAGGGAGGCCATAGGCTACAGGTCGCTCGATGATGAAGTTCACACTCTCTGAGGGAAGAACAAATAAAGCAAATTTTAAATATCTTTCATAACATTAAATAGGGGGATTAAATAAGAAGCAATCCAAGTAAAACTTGGATATAAAGAAAGAAAGAAAAAACACAATCTACCCTCATACTAACTATGACTGCAGTACACTTCTCACTAATCCACCAACACACAACAGGCTCTTTGACCATTAATATCAAATATTGCGCAGCTCTGCCTCTGAGAATAATATTATGCTGCATTCAAGGACACTTGATGATAATCATTGTTTACTCTGTTAAGGTGTTGACCCTCTTCACAATCATGGAAATTTTGACTATAGAGCCCTCAAACGGTCTGCATTGATGCTAACACTACCCTTACCTACTGTTAGCACTACCATTAACTACTGACACTACCATTAGCTACTGCTTGCTAACACTACTACCATCAACTAGTTAGTATATTAGCTAGTGCTACAGGTGAAAAAGTGAGAGTTAGGGCACTTCAACAGTTATCCTAAAGTTAGGAGAGTTTATTTGCAGATTTTGGGAAGTTAAGATTTTCGTTTCTTCAGATAGGATGGGAACATTGACTCACAAACGTTCATCTGTAAAGGTATTTTTCTTAAATCAGGTCCTGACCCTATTTTGTGCCACAAACAACTGCACAAAACCCTGTTGTCTTAAACCAGCAGATACAACAAACTGCCCCTATACTGCATCCTGTCTCCTATCAAACCTTCTTGTATTTACTCTCTCTCGTGATGACTGTTAGCTTCAGACACACAGGGCCACCATGGGCCCCGGAGTAAACACACACTTGTAGACAATAACTCTATCATTCACCTTGTGGGGACGAGCATACAAAACAGGAGTCTGATGAAGGATATGAAGCATAAAAAATGAAAACAAGTCAAGAGGAAAAAGGAAAAAATCAAGCAAAGTGAAGTAGAGATTGTTTTAAGGCAAAACACTACAGGCAAAAACATCAGTTTTAATTTTAGTCCATTTTAAGATTTTGGGCTATTGTGCTTCCATAACATGTCTTCTTTGAGACTAATGAAAAGAAATCTTTAAATGTATGCAAATTAGTGCACATTTAATAAAGATAATGCATCATTTGCATATTTGAAAATACATTTTGAGAAAACATGCAATGCAGAATACAGAAACAAGAATTTTGAGGCTGGCTTTATCCAATGTTCAGATTAATGTTGTGGAAATATATGGAAATAAGTGCATATTTAATAAGAGAATGCCTCAATTGCATATTTAATACAACATACAATTTCAGAAAACTTGCAAAACAAAAAATATTTCCCTGAATATAAGTCTAATCATAGTGTCTTCTAGTGTTTGTATGGAACTATGGTGTTTTCAGTCCTTTGTTACAATGTGGGTAAAAACTACAATAAAATGAAGGGAACACCTGTGTGGGTGTCAGAGATTTGAGTTCTATATTAAGCCTGTTAATGTTTTCTTCTGTCTGAAAGAAAGGCTACAGATTTGTGCAGCACAGGAGAGAAAATTCCTGCAAACATGCCTGATGACTCAGTTAGATAAAGTTTATCAGCTGAAGTAAGATCAGTACGGGACCACCGGGAGAGGTTTGCTGCAACGTGTCGAGACAGAGAGCCCACATTCAGGGACGGAAACGGAACAACTGTGGGTAACAGCACATACAAAGATGCAGGATTGATCCCTTCTACACACTGCTGAAAAAATACACTTCAACTTAAAGGACCAGTGTGAAGGATTTAGTGGCGTCTAGTGGTGAGTTTGCAGATTGCAAATAACTTGCCTCACCCAACCCCTTCCAAGCATGAATAGGAAAACGTACAGAGGTCCCAAAACATGCAAAAATGAGTGGAGGCCAGAGTGATTGATGACAGACTTGAGTGTGGGGACAAGGTGGAGAGGAGAAAAGTGATATTTAGGTTTTTGTAAACAACTGGACTAGTTACAAGACTGATAACAGAGTAGGAAAGACTGGACAATTAAAGCGAGATTAAAGAAAGAAGCAGTAATTCAACATAAGGGGTGCCAACTGCCGTAAAACCCCAAACAAGAAGAAGAAGCATAGTAATAAAAGCGCTCAAATGTACATAACAGTCCCCATCAGTGATACCTATATTGGATCATCATTGATGGTGCATTAACATGCAAGCAGTGCTCTGTTGTTGTAATTGGTCAAGGTGGAATCATGGAATCATGAATCATCCTGAAGGTTATTACATAGTCGCTTAACAAAAAAAACCAAGAAAAAAACCCAGAAAGAAATAGAATTTGACATTTAAAAATGATTTTATTGCTCCTCCTGAGTCTATGATCAGAACTGTGGCCATGAATTTCCCCTTGGGGATTAATAAAGTATTTCTATTCTATTCTATTCTATTCTATTCTATTCTATTCTATTCTATTCTATTCTATTCTATTCTATTCTATAACACTGATCTGTTCCTCACAGCAACGATATGCTATACAGAAATAACAGACATTAGAATACTGTTATTGACCAATCAGAGTTGAGTATTTAACAAAGCTATGTACCATGCATATTGTACTGTAATGTAAGATGTTTCTGTTGTTTTGTCCACTCCCTGCACCTCTTTCACACAGCCAGCAACAAAAGTGTAAACTGGACACTGGACATAAAAGCTTTTTGCAAATCTAATAAATCAAAATATTGTCAAAAAAGACCTTTTTCACAGCAGTTACATTGATAGGAAATAGTTCACACTGTTATTTGATGTTAATATGGCTGCTGTGAAAACTGTCTATTGTTACATCAACAGAAAAATTATTAAGACATTAATGGGGCAATTATAAGATTAACTGCCAGTTCCTATTATGTTATTAATTATGTTGCTAATGGGAAGTTATTTCATGGTGCATGATGACAGCAGGGCTGGGTTGTAATTAAGATAGTTACTGACTCATTACAGTAATAGTTGCCTAACAGTCCTGTTAGTCGGGTTCAACACTTTGGTAAAACTGGTTTGCATTGAAAAGATCACACAGAAACAAATGATGCATCATTTACTGTGATTTATTCATTTAAATACATATTTACAAGCGGTTGAAAGTTAGCAGATGTGTCACATTAAGTGAAACGTAAGTGTGCAGTACAGTTCATGTGTCTGCCTGAGAATGCGTGTGTGTGTGTGTGTGTGTGTGTGTGTGTGTGTGTGTGTGCAATCAGTGAGCCTGCAGCTCATCAAGCTGTTCGAGAAGAGCGTCTTTTTCCAACTCTAACATGGAGATCTGACGGTTTTTGTCACTCACCTCCTGTCAAAGGAGAAAAATGAAACAAAATGATGATGGACATCGGATACAGGCATAAACAGCTATCAAACAAGAGTTGTAGATAATTTAAACAAAAGGATCCTCTGTTAGAAAAGATC